>OZ030021.1:69304004-69501504 GCA_964023405.1 Apodemus agrarius | reverse complement strand
CTTAATTTCTCCTGCATTTCTTTAAGTGATTTTCTCATTTCCTCTTTATTGGCTTCTGTCTGTTGATCCATATTCTCCTGGAATTCTTTAAGTGATTTTTGCATTTGCATTGTAAGGGCTTCTACCCTATTCATGTTCCCCTGCATTTCTTTAAGAGATTTGTTTATGTCTTTTTTGTGTTCCTCTAGCAGCATCATGACAAGTGTTTTTAAATCCAACTCTTGTTTTTCTGGTATGTTGGGGTATCCAGGACTTGTTGTGGTTGGCAAATTGGGTTCAGATGCTGCCATATTTCCTTGATTTCTGTTAGTATTGTTCCTACATTTGCCTTTTGCCATCTGTTTATCTCTGGAGTTAGTTGGTCTCCTTGTTACTCGTTGGTGTTTGAAGCTCCTGTGAGCCTGGCGTTTGGCGCTGCTGTCATAGATGGCATCCGTGCTCCCAAGGTGGAAACCAGGAGGTTTCTGCTACTGGGCTCTGAATTACCTCCTCAGCTCTGCTGGGCCGGACCCAAGTCTTCCCCAGACTTGCTGCTAGACCTGCAATTCGCGTCCCCCAGTCTCCTCCTGGCCTGCCTAGTTTCCAGCTCTTAAGAATCAGATCTTTTTTTTCCCACTGATCTGGGCTTGTCTGTTAGATCTTTAGGTTGACCTGGGCTCCTCTGTTGGTTCTCTATGATGACCTGTTCAGGCCACCAGCTCCAAGATGGTGGCGGATCTCAGGGCTCTGTCTAACCACGGGATTCCCTGTAGAACCAGAGGTTCCCTGGTTGGACTGCTAGAACCTAGATGGTGGTGCTCTCAGTCCACAGGGCTCTGTCTGGTTAGCTGTCTGTGGTGTCCTGAGGCAAGATGTCGGCCTCTGGCTGTACTCCAGGCACAGAACCACTTCTCGCCGAGCTGCTCTGGCTCTGAGCGCAGACAAGAGCCTGACAGGGTAGTTGATGCAAGGCTGGGTCTCTGTCCAGGTACCTGACTCCACCTGCTGGCCATCTGCAGTGATCTGAGGCAAGATGGCAGCCTTGCTGCAAGCCCAGTGATCTGGTCCCCAGCAGTCAGGGATAGCCGCTGAGCTGTAGGTGCACAGACCTCCTGCTGAGCTGCTCTGGCTCTGGGCACAAGCAATGCTAGGCTAGGTCTCTGTCTACGCACCTGAACCTAGCCGCAGGCTGTCCCCAGTGACCCGAGGCAAGATGGCGGCCTCGCAACATTATGTATCTTGTAGTAAGGGAAGACAGTTGTTCCAAAACCAAAATTCAGTAACAATTGCATAGCTCCAAAGATCCTCTGCATCTACTGTACCCAGAACTTTTTATACCTTTTTGCCTTGGAAACAGGTGGATGGATATCAATGCATGCCTATTTCCTCAGGGCCTTAACCTTCCATTTTATCATCTCCATGGCCAGCATGCTACTGTGGGTAGAGAGAGTTCTGATCACCTTCTATTATCCATTTAGTAAAGGATGGAGTTCCATCCCATGTAGTATACAATATCATTTTGACACTGTAAGGTTGAGAGGCATAGCAGTTTATTAGTCACACAAAGCCAGGGGGGGTTGAGAGAAGAAGGAGGTGCTACATACTGTATAGGCATACAGCCCCCAAACTCAGGGGCTATAGAAGCAAGCTTTGTAGTGAAGGATGAAGCATGACCTCTGATCCATACAAAAGGATGGCTTGGCTTGTGTATATCCTTCTACAGCCTCTGCTTGGCATGGAGGTGTGAATCAGGCTACATGTTCAGACAGAAGACAGGTAGACATGCAGCTATAGCAGTTACTAAGAAAGCTAGGAAGATAGGCCAGGGGTTTGATTTAGGAAGTTCAGGGAGCCTCACACTTAGGGGGTTTTGGCCCTGTGAGACTCAAAGGTATCCAGGCAGCACAAAAAGGTTGGATTTTTACTGTATACCCTGTCTCTACTGCACACATTGCATTGCTCTGCAGAAAATGCTCTAATTCACTGAAATATCCCTCTGGGCTTTCACTAAGAATTTTTTTTCTCTCACACACAAATAACTGTTCATAACAGAATGCTGTCAAGGAGCTGGTCTGTCCCTTGATGGCCCAGTAGATAAGGAGACCTGACATTAATTTATTTGCCTAATGAAGAACACGGTAATGGCTTGGTTTGATAAGTATGTGTCACTTTTACCAAGGTCTCATTCACATTCAGCTTCATAAAATGGACATCCCTGTAGAAACCAATTGGATCTCGTTGGTATCTAGGATAATGAAGAATGTCAGCACCTCAGAGATTAAAGAGCCACACCAAAGAGAAGTGACAATGTAAGAGATAAGCCATGTTTCCTGGGAAGCCCAAGAGGTTTCACTGTGACCCCCACTGCAGCCGTGCTTCCCACCACAGTCAATATCACCTTCTTTTCTAAGTCTCCACCTTGGAATTTCAAGATTTCACTGTTTTCCAAGAGTGCTTGTGTTAAATTCCCTTCACAAGTACTCATAAGACTAAAGCTGTTAGCTGGATTTCCAAACAGGATTTATGTTCTAGAGTAGCATTTTAACTCAACCCAAGTCTGGGCCCTATCTCTTTAGAGATGTTGCCTCTGCACTAAAATGTTCAAAGTAAGGAACTTTGTAGAGGGGTAGCTGGGGTACACATAGCCTTGTGTCTTCTATTCCCCTACACTGAAAGGGAAAATATGATCTGTGTCTCATGCATCGATAGGAAAGGACCAGCTAAAACTAACCAGCCTGACTGCCCAAGGAAATGCTTTTCACTCTTCTTCTTGTTTTTATTTTTCATTTGCACAGGAGTTGTGCTGCTTTTTTAAAACTAGAATCATAATTTCCCCGGAGTAATCCCATGCAGCTGAGTTCATGTGTGATTCTCTTGTACAGCCAGGGTTGCAAATCCCTGATAACTTTTCCCTAGTAAGGATGGGGTGATATATGCACATCCAAAAAAAATGTAAGTTTATGCCACGATCCATTTAATACAGAGGAGGACAAATGAATACCGAGGGGAGAAAACAAAAGTTACTTAGGAAGCAGGCACAATAAAACACCAAGCAATAAAGAGGCAGCTCGAATAAGGAAGTGGAGAGGGAATCAGTGAGGCCTTTATTTCAAATAAAACCTGTGATCCCTCAGTCCTAATTCTCTATTCCCAGTCATGTCTGAGCCAGGGCCTGCCAAAATTAGTTAGGAGTGTGGCTGCGGTCTGGGAAGGAGATGCTGAGTCCAGAGATGCTCTGGGGCGGGAGGGGCAGTAAGCAGGGTCTGGCACATTAAGCTCTTCAGAGTAATACAGATTCTAGGGAAAGCAAGTTTAAGAATTAAAGTGTGTACCTAGGTGCATGAACAAGTCTGTGCTTCCCAGAAAGGTCGCCGAGCATTGGCTGGTTTTATTAGTAAAGTTATAGAGCTGAAGTTTCCTGGTGGCGGGGAGGGGTGGGTGGCATACAGAAGGAAACATTTCTGCACCAGCCTCACTGAGTTCAAAGTTTGGTTCTGCAAGCAAGACTCCTCACAATAGTGCCAATTATGTGATTCAGCCGTATGTCAAAATAGGAGAAACCAGGAGAGGCTGCAGGGCTCTCTTACCAGGTCTGAACTTGTTTTTGAACTCCAGAAATGCCAAGTGACTTCCATTTTCCTGGCACGGGAGGCAGTTCCACGTCTTCTCATTTTTATTGGTGTCGTTACCTTGGTCACTAACTCCAGACTCTGGAGCTGTCCCACAGTGCCCATTTCATCCACAGTCCAGCTCAGTAACATATCCTCTGCAGTCCTCGTCCCAATCCTAGTCTTTACACAAAGGTCTGATACCCTTATTTGCAAAGCTTTCTTCTTTCTTGAATGAACTTTCCCCTTTTCTGCGGCTAAAAGTTTACTAGTGTACTGGACCAATCCTTTTTCTTATTGGAGGTGGGGGTGTGTGTGTGGTGGTTCAATTGATAAATGTCCCTGTACTGAGGTTTAGACACCTTGTCCCAAGTTAATGCAGTCTGGTGAAACCTAGGAGGTGTGGCTTGGCTGAAGGAAGGATGTTATTGAGGGTGGACTCGCAGAATTCAAGGATTCAAACCATTTCCAGTTTGATCTGTTGCTTCCTGCTTATAGCTTAAGCTCTGAGCTCTCCAAAAGACCTTGTTTTCCTGGATTCACCCACCCTCTGCCTCTCACAGTCTTTCTGCCTCTCCTGCATAGATTCCCGAGACTAGAGGGCAGGGGTTTGAAGAAGGATCCCATTTAAGCGTGAGTGCTCCAAAGTCTCACTCTCTGCACATTGTCCAGTTGTGGGTCTCTGTGCTAATTACCATTCTACTGCCAAAAGAAACCTCTCTGATGAGAACAGGGCTGATACACTTTTGACCTCACAGATTTCAACACAACCTGCAAAAGTTGATATGAGACAAACTCCTAACACAGAGGACGTGGACACAAAGTCCTCTAGACAAGAAAATATTTGTTATTGATAAATCAGTTTTCTATAATGCAGTGGCACTAGATATATCAGCCCCAACACAAGAAAGGCAGGGCCCATGCCAGAAGTAGCTGGATAACACAGAATGGACTCCATGTTTTTGTATATGTTTTTGTTTGTTTATTTGTCTGTTTGGGCTATTATGTTTTGTTTGCTTTTGCTTTTTTTTTTTTTTTTGAGAGCTAGAGAATATGAAGTTGGACGGGTCTGTGGGTGGAGAAGATCTGGGATGGGTTCAGAGAGGGAAAGAATATGCCCAAAATACATTGTGTGAAAAATGACATGCGAGTCAGTTCTCACCTTAGTGCTAAGCCTCCTGGCCATGATGGTGATGGACTCTGATCCCTCTGGAACCGTTCCCAAATAAATTCTTCCTTCTTCACGTTTCTTTAGCCATATTATCCCATCACAGCAATAGAAAATTAACTAATGCAGGATTTCTCCATGCTTTGATTCAGGGAGTCCAACTTTAAGGTAAGAGTGTACTATATAAGAATCACAGACATAAAAAAATTAAATTACAGAAAAGAGTCAGAGACATGCTGAGAAGGCATTTCTCAGCCAATCCTGAAGACCAATCAGAACTGAATAAAGGAAAGGCACAGGAAGGGCTTTGACGATGCTGGCACTTGAGGTTTGGCCCTTCTGCCTTAGCTCCACAAAAGCAAAAATATCTATGTGAGTATTTTCTGACTTTAATAATGCATGAAGTATTGATTTTAACTAATATTTACTGAGTGCTCACATTCTGTGTCAGGAAATGTTAGGGGCATCTAATATAGCAAGCCATGCCGTCTTCCGAATATAACTATGACTTACGTCATAGCATATATATATATATATGCTATGTATATATATATATATATATATATATATATATATAATATATATATGTGTGTGTGTGTGTGTGTATACATATATATATATGTAATAAGCAAAAACTTAAAACAGCATAGCCAACAATGAGCAATAATAAGGTTTAAAGTTAGGTTTTCTGGTCCAGTAATCCTTGTATGTACATTACAATTATATTATGCTTAGGGTGACCAACTCTTCTAGCTTCTTTAGAGCTGATTGTGGGAGAAGCAGGGCGAGTTTGTCACTCCAGCTGTGCTCTACAATCAGGATGACTGCCACATGGTTTTGAAGGATATATCTTTTGTCTAAGGTTCTCATATTAGCCTGCTATAAACTGGATGGCTTAAACAACAGAAAATTGTTGTTGTAAAGTCCTAGAGTCTAGAAGTAAGAAAAAAATAATTCTTTCTGAGGGATGTAAGGGAAATAAAAGGATGGGTAAGATGGATTATAGATGGCCATCTTCTGTGATATGAAATTTTCCTTCCCCACCTCTGTATGTGTGTGCATGTGTGTGCCCCCAAATATCCCCTTTTTATGAGATTAAAATTTGAATTGCATTAATTCCTACCATGTATTAATGAGCTTTCAGTTACTGCAACAAACACCTTAGATTATCAATGTAGGAAAACTCTGCTTCTTTCACAGCTTTAAAGGTTTGGGTCCTCAGTAGGTTGACTCAATGGATTTTGGCATTTTGGGAGAGAATGACGGAGAAAGTTTACCTATCTTATGGCTCAGAATAAATACAATAGAACCAGAGGAGAGCCCAGAATCCTAATATTCCCTTTGAGGGCACAAACCAGTGGCCAGAACACTGTTCACTATGCCATATCTCATAAGTTTCCATTACCTCTCAATACTGCCAAATGGAAGACTGTGCCTTCAGTACATTAATCACTGGGTCACCTTTAAGACCCAAAACAATCCTAGCAATAATAAGCAATCCTAATGGCATAAAATCAATTTGTCTATATCTATAAAAACCTTATCACAAGATTAGGCCATATTACGAGGATGAAGGAACTTAAACATGAAATTTGAGAGACAACTCGATGCATAACCAGGGACATTCAGTACCAAAGGTAAAGGCCAATATCGGACCATCGAATGTATCACTGATTCTCCATTTTATTCATTATTACTTCCAAATAGCTTATGCATCAAAAACTAACTAACTAACTAACTAACTAAATAAATAAATAAATAAATAAATAAATAAATAAATAAAAATGATCATATTTAAACTGGACAGCAGATCAATTGAAGTCAGAATTCGAGTGGCAGGATCCAAGAACTGGAAATTTTATTGTGATTTCCTGTGTGTTGTAATCTGAATTTAAGATGTCTTCCCAAGCTCGTGGTCTAAGTGCTTGGCTTGGGTGAAGGCTCTACACTGAAGCCTGTGGAGCCTTTAGGACATAGGGACTGGGGTGTTGGTCATGCAGAAGTAGATCAAAGATGAGACGACTTTGAAGGATATACCTTGCCTTTGTTCTGATCTTCTCTGCTTCCTATCTGGAATCATGTGAACAAGCCAAAGCTGCAAGTTCCTGCTTCGCAGCCTGAGTCACTCTGCCGTGCCATCTCTGCTTGTGAGATGCCCCAATCCCTGGGAAACCATGAAGCAACATGAAGCCCTCCTCCCAGCCATTGTTCCCTCAAGCATTCTGTTAGAGCCGAGAGAAAGGTAACTAATTGCCTAACTTATTTTAACGCAGACATGGAGCTGATAATCTGTCAGGATCTGAATCAAAGGCCCTGCTGTGGCAGCATCATGAGAGGTAAGACTCAGATGTGGGTACTGCATGGAAGGAGAAGGGAAAGTATTACAAAATACTAGTGGAGTGTTGGGACTGTGTCCCAAAGAGGGCAGAGGACAGGAGGTGAATCAGGGTGGAAAAGGCAGCAAAAGAGTTGAAAAGGTAAAGAAAGGCCATCTGAGACCAGATTTATGATTCCTAGTCCAAGCAGGAGAGTTTCTATGACAATGGGAGGCAGTTGACCAATGGCTAGATACAGAGATTATTTGTGTAGTTGTGTTCAAGTGTGTGTTAGTACATATTTTATCTTTCTTCTGTTGTCTTTTACGTGCATCAAGACTCAGCCAGCTTGCATACCAAAATCAGGAGATGAACAAAGATGATTAAGTAGGCAAAATGTGAAGGTTCCAGGTACCCATTTTCAGAAGATATATGTTGTCTGAAATTTCAGGATTTTAAAACAGATACATTAGAGAGCACTTACTTCACAGAACAGTTTTCAGTGGGATTGTCTAAACAGCCTGTTTCCCCTGGGCTGCTTGATTTTATTTGCCAGAAATTGTTTCACACAATTGTTTTTTATATACACATCTGGCAAGAATCGTGAACTAAGTTTTTAGGAAACAATAGCTCTTTTTGTTGACAACAGTTTTTGAACTTAAATACAATACAATAATGTACCTTTTTAGACTTGGTTGTTTCATGTGTGGAATGAGAATCATACCATAATTCCTGACTAGTTAGTATTTTTAAAACAAATAACATGTGTGATAATAATTAGAAAATGCTAAAGCATTTTAACAAGATATATTTAAGGGAACCATTCATTATGCTAAGTTGATTTGAGATGTCATGATGTCATTGACATTTAGCTCATGGTATTAGATATAATAGGATGGAAATGCTTTTTCAATTAATGGTTTTGGGAAGGATGCTTAGCTATATGTGGTTTTCTTCATCTAAGGAAGGGGATTCTCTGTCTTTGCTCCAGCAAAAGAGAAACAAAGGTTTCTGCAAAGACCACTGGCAGAGCAGAGTCCTGAAGCTGGAGTAGGAACCTTAGACATATCAAAGACACAATAGCAAGCAAGACCAGCAGCTGGCTTCTTGCACAATGTAGAAGGGAAGCCAGGGCTTTCTTCAGAAGCCCCGTTCACATGGGAGCTTGGGCATTTACAGATGGAAAACATAAATTATTCATAAGAGTCTCGGAAAGGGAAGCAGTCAGCAGAATAAAAATTGTCTACTATGAGTGTACAGAGGAGGGATATGGACAAAGGTGCATAGCTACCTGCTCCAGGGAGCCTGGCAAGGCTGTTGGTGTCCGAAGAAAAGGTTAGCTCTTGATATAGGAAGCAGGACTAAGATGTGGTACATTAATGTCTCCTGAACAGAATTTATAGTTATATACTCATAAGCTTAATCTACTTTGTAATAAAAGCATATATAAATAAGAATTATTTTTTTAACCATTGAGTTTAGGCTAAATCGTAAAGTGTCATATTAACAAACCCTCTCAGATCTGACCTACATGGAATAGTCTCCCATAGCCCTCCAAGACAAGCTGCTGTTGAGTATACGAGCAAAGACTAGCACTCCTTAGGAGATGCTTTGGAGAACAAAGTCTTTTGCTTTTCTCAAACAACAGTATTGACGAGGCACTGTGTTGTCAGCATCTAGGTCAGCAGGCCCACTGTCTTCTGAACTTCAGAGCACTTGATTTTATGCTTGCCTAGAAAGTATTTATACAGAATTTCTTGACGGTCAAGGTAAATGAACGGTCAAGGTAACTTCTGTTTCTCTAAGCAGGAGACAACATATGATTTGGAAGGTTTGCTGTGAACTTGCCTAAGGGGTTCAAAATGCCATATACATTTTTAGAGGGCATTTCAATGACAACTCTTGAATGCATCCATTCTAACCAGCACTGAATCCCATCCTATAGACAGACACCCTCTCTACAATGATCGTGATAATATGAAGATGGTGGGACTGATGATATGATTTATGGCACTTGACTGGGGGTTTTGGAATTGTTCTATGTCTCTTTTTGAACAGAGAACTGCATCTTAAAGGTGCTATGCCAAGCTTGTGTGATGGCTTGGTAGGTAGAAGCATCTACTACATAAGCCTGGTGATGTGACTTTGATCCCTGGAACTTAGGTAAAGGCAGAAGGAGAGAATCAACTCCACAAAGTTGTTATATGTCTTCTAGCCATGTGTTATGGAACAGGATTTGTATATACATAATATTTAATAATGATAATAATAATGATACTATAAAATATGGATAACGTAGAGGAGAAAGGGCTCATTTCAGCTTACAGTTCTAGAGAGACAGAGCCCATCACAATGAGGAAAAACATGGCAATAAATTCAGGTAGACCAGGTACAGCAACAGGATCAGAAAGTTACAGCCCAACTCAGTGATCAGAGAGAGGGAGTTGTTATTGTCAGTGAAGGGAGACTCAGCTATCTACATCTGAGCCTTCACTGTGGCCTTTGCCCAGAGAACATCAGTATCTTTTCTTCCTCTTGCTCAACTGAGAGGTTATTGCCTCAACTAGAAGCTTGGTGTACTTTATGTTGACAGCTTGGAATGTAATGAGTTTTAAACATATGGGTAGTTTCGTTTTTACTATAGTTCACATAATTCTTAAGGATGTCACAATTCCTGTTACCGTTTATGTACAATTGGCTTAGCATTGAGCTTCATGGCAGCTCTCAGTGTCAGTGAGCTGTCAGTCTCTGGACAGCAACTCAGCCCAGCCACAAAGAAGACCAAAGCAGTTGAGACCAAAGTTTTATTTTAATAAATACAAATAGTAGGACCCACGTAAAACATATGTGACAAACATTTACTGTGCCACAATTATTACAAACGCATAGCTACAAACTGGTTACAAATGGTGGGATTTGCTCTTATCACTGATTTCATAGACACACATAGCAAGGGATCAAAAGGTGGTTCTTGAGAACTCTCCATTAGAAGTTAGAAGAAATCCTTTCTGCCTTGGTGCTCATTCGAGATACCCTAGACAACCCAGTTCTCTTTTACTAGCAACCAACCTACCTGTCTTAGTCAGGGTGTCTATTCCTGTACAAACATCATGACCAAGAAGCAAGTTGGGGAGGAAAGGGTTTATTCCGCTTACACTTCCACACAGCTGTTCATCACCAAAGGGAGTCAGGACTGGAACTCAAGCAGGTCAGGAAGCAGGAGCTGATATGGAAGCCATGGAGGGATGTTTCTTACTGGCTTGCTCAGCCTGCTCTCTTATAGAACCCAAGAATACCAGCCCAAAGATGGCACCACCCACAAGGGGCCCTCCCCTTTGATCACTAACTGAGAAAATGCCCCACAGTTGGATCTCATGGAGGCACTTCCCCAACTGAAGCTCCTTTCTCTGTGATAACTCCAGCCTGTGTCAAGTTGACAAACAAAACCAGCCAGTACACTACCCTTCCGTCACCTCAGATGCCCTTCCATGCTGTCTAGCTTTCTACCAGATATGATGACATTTGAGTGTCCTGAGTGGGGGACCATACTAAACACATGCATTTGTCATTGTTTCAGTGGAGTTCTTCTACTCTAGATTGTGACTGGCTTGCGCTACTCTGTTCTGTGCTGGCCTCTTCTCCATGCTGTGTCTTATGTTACTAAGTGTGGGCCTGGTTGGTACATCATTGCAGATTCACCTGTACTCATGCATCTTACTGAAATAACAGCCAGTGTGTGAACAGCTTGCTGGAAAGTGCATCCATCCTGATGTTGCTACGGAGCTGCAGCTTCACATTAATGCTGAATCTTTACTTCTGTTATGGTTTGTTTGTTTGTTTGTTTGTTTGTTTGTTTGTTACAAGACAGAGTTTCTCTGTGTAACTAACAACCTGGCTGTCCTGGAACTTGCTTTGAATACCAGGCTAGTCCACAAACCTACAGAGATATGCCTGCCTCTGCCTCCAGGATGCTGGGATTAAAAGCATATACCATCATACCTAGCTGAATAAAATTATATACTCAGATACTTCATGAGAATGTCAGCTTTGCCCAGCCTCATGTTTCAATTTCTTACATTTCTATTTTGAGGTGCTGTAATGTGGCAAATGGAAACTTGCTCTAATCACCACTTGTAAGTTGTGATTTTCTTAATTTCTCCAGAAGAGGAACAGCTAACACAATTTATAGTAAGAAACGTATATTTAAACACATTAAGAGCTCACACAGACAGTAGTGTGTGAGTTCCAGAGTGAAAATATTTGGATTTGAATTTTGACTAGCCACTTACTAGTCTTCTCTTTATGACTTCATTGTTCATCCTTCTGTGTCTCAGTTTCCTCATATATGTGGGATTGACAAGAGGTGTGTCTGTTTAGCTTTTCTAGAGTTTTATATAGATTAGATGTGACTAAATGTCAAATGGTTTGTAGTCTTGGCATACTAGCAGTACTTGACAGCTTTTAATAATATCTTGTAGGTATGCAACATGGTATTTATTTGCATGATCTTGATAAAAAGGGATTTACTTTTGAAAGTTACCATATTGTGGCCTAAGTGCTTGGAATATAGCTGATGATAGGAAATATTCCTTCTTTTGATGGAGCTTTTAATCAAGGCTTCACTTGGGTGGAAAGGAGTTCTGTTTTGTGGTCCTGCCAATGCTTTATGCACCGTTGTCATATCTGATGTTGAAACAGCACAAAATTGGTAAAATAGTGTCTAAGTAAGCATATTGCTGCCTCAACATGATTAAGGCTTAATGGACATTTAATGCCTGTGTTATATGTGCAGAAAGACATTCCTGTGTTGCATGTGCACAAAAACTGTTTATGACCTAGGATCAAGAAAACAAGCATTCATAGATCATTTATTGCCATACCCAGGGCTGCTTAGCATCTGATAGAAACCCATAAAGGTGAACATTGCATATATATATATATATATATATATATATATATATATATATAATCACTGATGATAACAATTTGACAAACTGAGAAATAGGCCATGTGCAGTTATCTTCTTTACCTACATTCCCATTTCAACATCTTGCATAAAAAAGTTAAAAGAAACTGAAATTGATAAAAAAAAATCAATGCCCTTTAAAGTCAATTATTTCCATAAAGCATACTGTCGATGGTAAACATTTAAAAATATGATCTTTTTCTAAACTTGACCACACTTCCTTGTGAATGGTATAGAATCCTTACTGATAGTATTTGGTGGGCCAAGTTATTCTACCTGTCCCATGTCCCCTGGTTAGCTTGCCCATCGCTGACTGCTCTGGCTACTCATTGTCAAAGCTGGCCCCTACTGAGAGTCTTGCCCCACTCTCGCCTTTCTTTTCTAAGGTTAGGCTTTGATGAAACTCTGATCACACGTAACCTCTGAGTTTTCCTTGGAACAGGCCTCGCATAGGGCCATGTTTCAATTTCTCACATGTGTTTCATGTTTTTCTCCTGATCACCATGGGGCAGATTTCCTTAGGTTACATAGTACACATGATCCAGTCCTACTCAAGGTCATGGTCTCACCACTATATATAACCTGTATCCCTGGAAAAAATCCATGTGTTCCTGATCCTATTCCCAAAGATACATCATCACCCAAGCAGCATCTAGGAGGTGGAGGACAGGCTTATTTTATTTATTAGTTTAATTAATTAATTAATTAATTAATTAATTAAGGGCTCAAACATGCAATCTGTCCAACACTTCCTACTTATTCTTCCAAACAGAACCATAACGGAGACAAAAAAAATTCACTTCTGGCTGGGATTTTGGAAAGGCCTTTGTAAAAGAGAGCACAGCTAAAGGAACAGGAAAGGGGACAGAGGAATGGCTTTAGGGACATGATGAGTCATGGGTCTACAGAACACACCACAGAGTTATAGGTCTGGGATCCATCATTTCTTCATATCTAAAGTCAGGCCTTTGGGCTGCATTCTCATGGCACATTCCACCCTATAATGGCACAAATGAGTGACCCCACAACTAGTCGGGAGAGATAAGGAACATTAGGGAAAGGCAGAAGAGTATGTTCAAAGAATGTTTAGGAAAAGGCAAGTGACCTGTGGACAGGTTACTGAATTGTACAGGAAAAACACTCTGTGGAGGAAAGAAACTAAAGTAATAGACTTTATTTTGAGAAAGGATGTGGCTGCTATCCATGGCTTTCTGAAGGCAAGAATGCACTTCCCTGAATGTTTAGACATGAATCTGAAGGAATCACTACCTTGTCAGACTTTTAAAATATCAAAAGAGGTTGGCACAATGCCCTTCAAAATGGAGATTTTAGGTCAAAGGGTAGCTGACACAAAAGTGACACGCTAAGGAGTTATCCTTGCAAATGACCTCATAGAACATTTTAATTCACTAAAGATAATTAGATTAACTTATGATTTTCATTAGCACTGCTACACTGGTCAGTTACTATAGATCTCAGTGCTAATTTTCACATTTTCTTCCTCTCTCCTGGTGGGCAGAGTCAAATACAATGTGATTGTATAATCTTAGTCTTAGAAAAGGCAGTTTATGCTTTAATTATTGAGACAAAAACATATCAATTGTAAAAGGAGTCTCAAAGGATGTCAGTGATAAAAAGCAACATAGGTCATAGAAGAAAATATAAAATAAGTAACACCCACTGCGTCCTTCACGGGATTTAAAATCTATTAGGGAAATCAGGTGGATATAGGCATTCACAGTCAAGATTAATACTGGAAGAATGGAGCAGTGACTCAGAGAGAGATTATAGAATCTGGAGAGCAGAAGAAACTATGGCGAATGGTAAGAAGTTTAGAGTTACTGATCAAGACACAGGATGCTCAGTGACATTAGAATATTAATGAAGTAAACAGTTTTAGTATAAGTTGTTCTATTACATAAAAAGATACTAAAACATTTTTACTTATTTGAAATTAAAATTTAAGTTGGCATCTTGCAACTTATTTGGCAACTCTAACCAGGGGACTGTTATGAAAAAACATTCTGCCTAACTCATAAAAAAAAAAAATCTTAGAAAAACTGAGTTGTCAGTGAGGGTACATTATGCTAGAGAGAAAGCTGTCATTTTCAAAGGGGTGGTAAGTTAAACGGGTAGGCTGTCCTGGAGACACGTGGAAGGCAAAGGTGATTATAGGGCACTTTCCAATTAATTACAAGGAAATTTAAAACCAATGCATTCAGTGAGCTGTGGGCTGTAGATATGAAAGCTAGGTAGATATGATCTTTATAAAAGTTCATGGACAATTAATGCTCAAAGAAATATTAACAGTAATCTTGCTCCTCATTTACTGATGAAGAAAGGCCACTAAAGTCACAGAAGGCTTTGATCTGCCAATGTTTGAGCCAGTGTTCTTTCCGCTTCATTATGCTAGTTAGATTTTCCCCCTATTTCTCAAACTAGTAGTTCTAAACCAGCAAGAGGCCAAACCAGCAATCTACTGAGACCCAGTGGTGACAGAAGTAGTGAGGTTCTTTTCTAGGTTCTACAAGCAGTCACTCAAAGCACTAGGACAACTTTGGAAACCTTCCTTAACTACTCAGTTTTCCCTGTGACCCAACTTCTCTCATTAGCCTTTGGCGGGGCAAATCACAACTGATGTCCTAAGAAGTCTAGGGAGGTAGTTTTCTTTCAGAGTCTGGTAGTTGTTTTTTTCCACAGATACCAAATTCTCCACAGGGAGATTTGTGCCAGAAAATAATCTTCCACGTGTATCAATGCCGTAAGCAGTGACTGGCCTGGGTTAGGCACGTAAATAATCTCTGACTTCAAAGAGTTGCCCTGTTAGTTACTTCACCCCCTCTTAACCTCTGCCTTGGGCTGCTCTCAGAGACTCATATTAACCTGGACCTGGCAGTTTGGCTCATGTGACCCCTGGAGAATAAGCTTCCTCCATCCATAAGCCAACAGATACGTTCAACCACCATGAGAATAATTTACTGTACTGTAATGTACTGTATGGAGTACAATTATTTGTGAGGTTAATTAGCTGTTCTCTTGAAAGAACAATGATACTTCTTAGGTGTAGCATCATTAATGCAATGACATAATGAAGGAACTAAAGAGAAGTGCCCTCTCAGAAATCATAGGAAAATACAATTGTGATTTTATTTGAATACTCATGAGCATTGATGGTAAACAGACCTTTCTCTGAGCCCATTTCTTATGGTTACCTCACTTGTCTATATATGTTTGGTGAATTCCACTAAAAGAAGGTTGTGACAAATGTTCTCCAACCTTCCAATCCTGATTCATCCTCAGATTGTCTCAATTTTGTTGGAAAATGCTTCATAAAGTATAATCATTAGAACTGTACTGTACTGGCGAGGATGTGGAGAAAGAGGAACACTCCTCCACTGCTGGTGGGACTGCAAGCTAGTACAACCACTCTGGAAATCAGTCTAGTGGTTCCTCAGAAAAATGGACATGATACTTCCGGAGAACCCTGCCACACCACTCCTGGGCATATACCCAGAGGATTCCCCAGCATGCAATAAGGATGCATGCTCCACTATGTTCATAGCAGCCTTATTTATAATAGCCAGAAGCTGGAAAGAACCCAGATGTCCCTCAACAGAGGAATGGATACAAAAAAAATGTGGTATATATACACAATGGAGTACTATTCAGCCATTAGAAACAATGAATTCATGAAATTCTTAGAGAAATGGATGGAGATGGAGAACATCATACTAAGTGAGGTAACTCAGTCTCAAAAGAATACCCATGGTATGCACTCACTGATAAGTGGATATTAGCCTAGACTCTTGGGACACCAAAGACACAATCCACATATCAAATGATATCCAACAATAAGGAAGGAGTGGACACTGGTGCTGGAAAGGATCAAAGCATCAGTGTAGGGGAATACCAGAACAGGGAAGTGGGAAGGGGTGGATGGGGGAACAAGAGGAGGGAAAGGGGCATGTGAGACCTTTGGAGGATGGGGAACCAGAAAAAGGGAAATGAAATGTAAATATAGAATATATCCAATAAATAAAAAAAAACTGTACCACCAGCATACATACACAACATACACACAAAAACTTCTAAAGAATAAGGCTTGTATTTAGTATGCTTACTATTAAATAAACACTAACTTGGGACTGCCAACTGAAAAATGCTTTTTTTTTCTAATTCAAGCTAGCAGAGAAAGAAAAGGTAATGGATCGATGTCACACTGCTTCTTAAAGGGCAAAAGCAAAAGCCCTGTGCTGCCATTTGTAAGGTACTATTACAATTAGCCACCCGAAGCCATCTGTTCCTCAGCCCTAAGAGTCTTAAACCCCTAAATGGCGCTCTGGCCCAGGCGGTGTTGTGCAAGGAATGTTGAAGCAGTTGTCAGTTGAGACTGGATGCCATTTTGATTCTCTTCCCATCCCTGAGATTCTCTAACCAGACTAGAGCACAGAAAGAAAACTGAAACCTGACTATATGGAAGCAGGGAAATTGTGGCAGCAACAAGGCATTGACCAGGATCCTCAGCTACTGTACCTGTTGAAATACAGACGGTCAATGGCCAATTTAGTTTCATGTTTCCTCTGATCAACGTGAAATGCCAAGAACAACGGATGAGCCTGAGCGACTGTTCACGAAGTGAAGAAGTGAGGCAAGTGGTTGGCGGGCCAGAAGGAAAGAGAGGGTAAAAGGGAGAGGCAGAAAGGAGGAGAAAGCTTGGGGAAATAGATCATCTGTTGGGAGCACTTGTGTGTAAGGCTGATGTGCTGGAAAAGAGGCCAATACCTTGCTTCAGCGTCAAGTGTGAAGCTTTAGATTCCAACCGGAGCTCGAAGCTTTGAGTAGGAGAATGCAAACAATTTTCAGCTATTTTCTATTAACCAAGGGCTCATCCATCTTACAGCGGATGACACCGAGCCCAAAAGTGCTCCAACAGCTTGTGCCAGGACGCATAGCTAACACATGGCACAGCTTAGACCGAAATCAAAGTCTCCTGGAATTATTTTGATTAGATTGTTGGTCAGGTTTCAAATAATACTCTGTTGTTCATCTTTAAAGACAGTGTGGTGAGTCTTGGCCCCACCAGGTCAAGCTTTGCATGGGATTATGCTTCCTACCCACCTCTGAGCAGCCCCTGAACTAGGCTTGTCATTTCTATTTTTAAAGCACAAGGCAGATCGGATATGTACACCTAGGGAACGAGACTCTTCCCCTGGCAGCGAGCATGTCACAGCAGATCTCCTCCACCTTCTCAATGTCTCTATTGAGAGTGACATTCAGCCTACCTCCCCGCTAGCGATGACAGAGTCCTGACTGTTTTCTTTGTGTGCCACTGGGTTTCCAGATGACTGGCAGGTGGTTGTAAGGACAAATTCCTCCCTGACAATTTCCCCGAAATCCTCTTCTTTGCTCTACCATTTCCCTAACTACTGTCTTGGGAGTGATTGTTCTGGGGACCACGACGGGAAGGTCACGCATCGTCTCTAATTTGCACATTTCTTTTAGAACTGGGAAAAAAAATGAAACCCCACTTACAAAGAGTCTGCCAGAATCACAAGTTTAAAAAAGGCAGAGTTTGAATGTCAGTCATAAATTACATCCTTCTCTGCTTCTTTCCCCTTCTAATAATAGCTTCATGGACCCTTTTTCTACATAGACCCACTTATGTGCATATTATTAGAAAATTAATGGAAGAAACAGTCCTGACCAAAACAATAAGAACTGAGTTCTAAGGTAGAGTATAAAAATTATAGTTGTGTGTATATGGGAGGGGTTCATGTTTAAAATACCTGAGGAAAAGTTACATTATGTATGGACAGTTAGTAAAAGAAGCCCAAGGACTCTTTCATGGAAAACTATGTGTGCCTATATATAATAAAAAATAGAAATGAAAAATTATACTGTAAAGTCATTTTTTTAAACTGTAAGATTGGCAAAATTCTACAAGATCAAAGCATACCCTGTCGTTAAGGCTGTGGAAAGCAGGCTCTTTTTATATATTACTGGTGGAAATTTAAATGAGTTAAATCCCCACAGAGGGCAATTTATTGGTATCTGTCAAAATTACAAATGCAAATACCCTTTGGCCCAAGAATACCACTGTTAGGAATTTATATCACAGATAGACTTGCCCATGCACAGAGAGACATACTTATAATGTTGTTTCCTGTTTATAACAGAATGTTGGAACCAAACAGAAAGTCTGTTGATTAGGGACTCCAAACACATCATCATATACCCATCTAGTAAAATTATGTGCAGCATGTTTAAAGGGGGTAAGCTGTCTATATATTGATGTTGAAATATTCCTAAGATACACTAAGTATTTTTAAGGGAAGGCAGAAACTAGTGTGGTAGGAAATATAATAAATGCTTTCCAAAATGGGGGCAGAGAACAATTAAAAAAATAAAGTAGCTCTGAGAGATGCAGGGCAGGCCTGTGGACTGTGTTGTCTTGCGATGCTTTTGAGGCTTTTGTGAGATGACTATGCAGGTGGGAAAGGGGAGTGCATCTCTTCACTGTGTGCTGTTTAGCTTTTGTGACTTATGAAAAAAGTCATATTCTACTGAAGAGAAAAGATCATAGAGGTAATGTTTTTTTGAATCAGCTGTGTGGTCATGTGACAGGCCAGCAGGAATCAGAAACAGGGCCTCAGCAAGCCAAAGCCCCAGCTACTCACGGTGATGAGTCACAACAGTACAGGATATCCCACAGGGCAAGCTTAGGACTGACCTGTGCAGAGCTGCTGTGACAGCAGAGTTTTAAAGGGGTTCCTGTTTGTTAGGGAAGTAAAACATGAATGTATTTTCTGTTTTTTGAGAGTTTATTTGGCAAATGAACTTTGTTGTCTCTGGCATACAATGGGCATTAAGTCTGGTATGTCCAAGTAAAATGTATACAAAATAAGAGAAAAGCTACTGTGGTTTTGCCTTGGTGAACAGACTGTAAGGGAGCTCGGGGTAATTTTCACACTAGCTGGCCCTTCTCAATGAATGCTCTTCAGCACCAGGCACTGTAAGGGACCCTTGTGAAAAGCCATCGGCTCCAGTGTCTGCAATGTGCTAAGGCCAATTTTTAAATCCCAATTTCACAAATAAAGAAAACATTCGCAGAGAATGTGCTCAGGGTTCCTTAGCTACTGAAGAGGAAGAGCAGTAATTTGAACCGGAGAGTTCACTGCTAGAACTCACATAACTCTACCTGGGCCTTCCCCTTTCCCCGCTGAGAAACACAAGGACCATGTTGTGTAAGGAAAGGTCCATAAGGATGGAGTGATATGTCCAGCTTGGTTTTCCCTTCACCTCCTCCCTTTTCCAACTATGACTCCTGCCCATATCTTCTCACACTAGTTTTACCCAAAAAGCTTTACAGTTCTGGGTTAAAAATCAAGAAGAACTCCATTCCAAGAATTTCTTTTCTGACAGCCATTGACAGACTCATCCTCCTTCAGATGTTCTCTCTATGCTGAGAACCAACTCAGGGTTGCTGGGTATTCGCTTAGCCTACCCAATCAGTCCAGATTTCTGCAATGCTCAGAACTAACCCAATTCTCACCAAAAGTTATCTCCTCTGTCTTGTGCATTTTCTAGACACCCATAGGAGTCAACTCACCAAAGATTCACAAACTCGCTAGTTAGGCCCAAACATGTTTGAACTCCAGAGCTATTATACCTCTCTGCTTTATTATTTGAATGTCCATGGCTTAACTCTGAAATAGTGCTAAAAATAGACCTTTCTTTCTTTCTTTCTTTCTTTCTTTCTTTCTTTCTTTCTTTCCTTCCTTCCTTCCTTCCTTCCTTCTCTCTCTCTCTCTCTCTCTCTCTCTCTCTCTCTTTCTTTCTTTCTTTTATAAATTTAGACTTTAAACTCATGTCAGTAAAAACATTCATCACCTGGCCATGCGGTATCCCTAGCCCCTCTCTGATCTCCATCTCAGACTTTTTACACATTGCTGTCTTTTTCCTGTGGTGTCAATCAAATCTAGAGCCTTCCGTGTCCTAGGCAGGCACTCACCACTACACTAAACCTTCAATCTAATTCTTGATATTTTATTGTACCCCTCAAACTCCTCGTTTTCTTCTGTTACTACACAAAGCACCCTGGTGGAAGGGACCATCCTCAGCACATGCTACCAGTCTCCAGATGACTTCCCTGTGTCAATGATTGAGTCACTAATCATGTTTGCCTCTCCACTTGGGGGATATTCTGCCAGAATACTACACTGCTTAAAACTTAATTAGTTATATTTCATTGCTTTTCGAATAAATCCTAATACTGGTAGTAAGATCTGGGTGCCCCCACCCCACCTCAGAATCTTTATGTAGAGCACCGCATTCCACACTTTCTTTTTCGTTTGCCCTGCTGTCACAGATTGTCTTTTCATTGGAATTCAGCATGTCTGCATGTACAGTTCCTCCCATGTAAAAGGTGCCCATCCCACTGAGGAGCCCAGTTACCCTTCAATTCTCAGTTTAAACAGCAGTGCCAGAGAAGTCTTCCTTAATCAATCCTGAGATTGGACTTGTTTCCTTTCTGGAATATATTACCCACCCCATTACTCCTTCTCAAACAGTCCCCAGAAATTGACAATTATGCATTTATAAGATTGTGTGTGCCTCTTACGGAGTGAGATCAAATATATTTTGCAAGCAATTTGTCATCAGTGCTTAGCATGGAGTAGATATGCGGTTGATAGTTATTGGATGCCTGTCTGCATGAGTGGATAAATGAAAGAGAATGACCTAGAGAGCATATTTGTAGATGGAAGCAGAGCAAGAATACTGGTAACAAAATAGCTTCTGGTTTTCCATGAGTTTCGTCGATTTATCTTTTCACTTTGGAAGCCAACTTCTATGTTAAACTTATCTGAGGAAATACTATATTAGAGATGAAAATTCTTAGAATTGGAGTGTGCCAGCCCAGTGTTTAAACCTAAGGTAGAGAGATCCACACCCAATAGGACCAACAGAAGCTACAGAGACCAGTGTGGCCCAACTGCAGGATACTGCAGAACTGGGCTCCACCCCTCCGGGAAGGAGAAGAGGCTGTTATTGGGATTAAGAAACACTTGAACAAACCCTTCAAAACAATGGCAGAATCGTGTACCAAAGTAATAAAAAACAGCAATGAAAAACATAAAAACCAGATTTGGACTCTCAATAGAAGCAACAGTACTTACTCTCCTTGAAGGAGTGGCTGACAGCGGTATTAGGGACAGCGCTGAGATGACAGTGGGTGCGGGGAGAGACAGGTGAGACAGGAAACAGCAGACTCAGGAGCAAAGCACATGTCTCTGATATCAAAGAACAACAGAGGCATCACACAAGATTAAAGGAGTGGTGCAGAGGATGAACAGAGGAAGTTTCATCATAATACGAAGCAAAAGCAAATGCAATTATGGTAACAGAGGAAAGAAATGTGCTTTAAAAGGGACCCTGGAATACTTGGGATCCAAATAAGTACAATAGCTCACTTTTCTCAAAGCTTGCTTTTGGGAGGTGTGTGTTACACATCTTTCGTGGTAGCCCTTCCTTACTGACGGAGCACAGTGCAATCAATGTTTAGACCTACCCTACAAAGGAGGAAATCAAGGTGCCAAGATGAGAAGTAATTTGCACAAGACTCTGCAGTTCACACAAGGCTCTGCAGTTCACACTTAGCCTTGATGTTTGCCCTGGCCATTTGACTCCTGGGCTGTGTTCCTAATTATCATGATTAATTAAAAAAAAAATGTTTGAACGGAACAAAGTGTCTGATCATCGTGAAGCTAGAAGGAGTTAATCAGCTTCTTGCTAAAACTGATAATTAGAATACCACAGATTTACCTCCAGAGAAATCTGTACAGCTGACAGTTGCTAAAGATGTCTGCTTTCTCCTCTCAACTTCTAATGGAACCAGGGGGGACTGTCTTTTATCTCTAATTTTCTCACCTGAGAGTAACAGGGAAGCAAGCCTTCTCAAGGATGCCTGAGAACTCCCAGGGCGCAGCCTTCCTCCAGAGGGTGGTTGCTGACTCCCCTGCCTTTCTCCGGGCTGCCTGCTCCACCTTTTTGAATCCCTGGGACAAACTCGAGCCCCTTTCTTTGTTTCCACAGAAACACGTGTGGCAAAGCAGTGAAAAGCCCATCCCTCTGCATTATTAGAGACGGACACAGTAAGGAGATTGAGAGGCTACTTTAGAGCCCAGTGGGCCTGGTGTCACATTCTGACCCTTCCTCCCTTTGACCCTCTAGCCTGGTTTCCTTTATCTCCCTTCTTCTCCTCCCTGGCCTCACAGAGACCACATTAATGTTTTTTTTTTTCTCCATAGGAACTTGCTTCTGTGTCTGGTCTTCTGCCCTAGCAGTTTACCAATGCCAGTTTTGGAGGGCAGAGTACATCCTCTTAAAATGTATGCTCTCAAAAGCAGAGCACAGGTTCCTCCTGAAAAAGATTGTATGGATAGTGCCTTTTCTATCCCTTTAATAAAAGTAAAGGTTTCTGTATGTGTGTATATGTGTACATGTATGTATAGATGTAGTTGTACATGGAGACCAATTTAATATTAGCCTTTCCTCTCCACTTTACTTGTATGTGTAAGATGTATATGTGACATGTATACATGCTTACACATACTTGTTTGT
Organism: Apodemus agrarius; assembly: GCA_964023405.1. Classification (NCBI taxonomy): domain Eukaryota; kingdom Metazoa; phylum Chordata; class Mammalia; order Rodentia; family Muridae; genus Apodemus; species Apodemus agrarius. The sequence continues at coordinate 69,478,848 of OZ030021.1, read as the reverse complement.
TTTGTTTTTTTGTTTTTTTGTTTTTGTTGTTGTTGTTTTGGTTTTGATACATGGTCTCATTGTGAGACCCTGGCTGTCGGGGAACTCACCATGCAAACCTGACTGGCCCTATCTCTTAGAGATAGACCTGCCTCTGTCTCCTAAGTACTGCAATTAGAGGTGTAGACCACCATATCTGTGCATGTGGAGGCCAGAAGTCAACATCAGACATCTTCAAAGATCTCCCCTTATTTTTTGAGACAAGGTCTTTCAAGAAGAAAGAACAGTTAAGCTTAGTGTCCACGGAGCTCCAGCCATCCTACTGAGTCATGCCTCAGCTTCGGGAAGAACAATTTAAATAATTTTTCTTATTTGAATTTAATATTTAAATAATCTAATAACCATCCAACTGCCATCTCCTCTGTGACATAAAGCCAACAAAGTACACATGCAGTAGTGACATTTCATTTTACACATGTGCCATGTGCACACATGGGCATATGGGTGTGGAGGCTGGAGGGCAACCTCAAATATCAACATGGGCAGTGCCATCCACCTCCTTACTGGCAAAGACCTTCAATGGCCCGGAGCTCATTAATTTGGCTAGGCTGGTTGGGCAGCAGGTGTTAGGAAGAGAAGTGCCTGCTACTGCATTCGACATTCTGTGTGGGTTCTGGGGCTAGGACTCAAGTCCTCACATTTGCTAGCCTGCTTTACTGACTGAGCCGTCTTCCCAGTCCAATGGGCTGGAGCAATGGCTCAGGGTTACAGCACTTGCAGTGTGAGTGAGAGGTCTGGAGTGTTGTTTTAGTCAGTGTCCTATTGTTCCCAAGAGAGCCCAGGACCGTGGCAACACTTGGGAATGAGAACATTGATTTGGAGGCTGGCTTACAGTTTCAGAGGTTTAGTCCATTATCATTATGGCGGGGACATGGTGGCACACAGACAGACAAGGTGCTGGAGAAGTTGCTGAAAGTTCTGCCTGCAGATCCTCGGGCAGCAGGAAGAAAGAGAACTCCTGGGTTTTGCTCAGGCTTTGGAAACCTCAAAGCCCCGCCCCGCACCCCCGCATCCCCCACACCCCCCCCTGCCCCGCACCCCGCACCCACGCAGTGATGCATTTCCTCCAATGAGGCCACTCTGCCTACTCATTCTCAAGTCGTACCACTCCCTGATGACTGCTTACTCAAATATATGGACCTATGAGAGCCATTCTTATACAAAACATGGCAAGTGTGGCTCCTCGGAGCCCACGTAAGTGACAGGTAGAAAGGGCACAATCTTGTCATTCCAACCCTCGGGAGTCTGAGAGAGAGGACCCCAGAAGCATGCTGGCTAAGCAGACTAACCAGAGTGGGTGGACACCAGGTTTTCAGCGAGAGGCTCTGCCTCTGAAGGTCAAGGGCAATAGAGAAGGACCTTGATGTTAACTTCAGGCTTCTGCGTACATGCAAGCATGAATATATATATACATACATACATACATATATATATATATATATATATATATATACACACACACACACACACACACACACATGTATATATACATACATACATCACCACGATCACCACCACCACTGCCACAAGTACCATCATCATAAATGTAAAAGAAATGATCCTGGGCCTTCAAGATGCTCCAGAGGGTTAAGGCGTTTGCCACTAAGACTGAAGACTGGACTTAAATCTCTGGAGCCTGCATGGTAGAAGGATCTCTCCAGCAGACTCCCAAAAGTCATCCTTGACCACATAGGTGTTGTGACATGCACAAATATACACACGTACGCATACATACAATGAAGACAATATAATTAAAATTTTTGAAAACTTCTTTGGGTTACCTTAAATACTATTCATTTAGATTTCATAGATGAACTGAAAAAAAGAATCTCAAACATAGAATGGCTCAAAAATATTGTTTTCTTTTATTAAAATTTAAAAAACCTACAGAGAGATTAACAGTAAGCAATATTTTTCTTTTTTCTTTTCTTTTTTTTTGGGGGGGGTTTAGCATAGACTAGAGTTTATTCAGGGCATGGGGAGGGGAGTTAAGAGAGTAGTAGAGGCAAAGAAGGGCAGAGAGAGGGAGGGAGTAGAGAAGTAGAGGCTGTCCATGGACATGTGGAAAGAGGGGGGAAGGGAATGGGGCACCAGGGGGAGTCAAGAGTAGGAGAGTAAGGAAATAAGCGGCCATAAGCAATTTCAAGGGAGGGGTAGCAGATGAGACCGACCCCTTCGAATACTAGCACTATGTCTGATAGTGTGGGTTTTAAATCCTGCCTCTTCGGCCAATTAGCCATGTGTCTATTGCGAATGATTCTTTGTGTGTTGATCTGTAAAATGGAAATGGTAGGGGCTGTCACCACTTAAAGATGCAAAAAGTCATGATTCTAATGCATTGTGAATTCTTGGTCCCAGGGGATGAATATGGAAGTTTGGGCTCATTGTCCTGAAGCGTGTAAGATTTTTGAGGTATGAAAGATAGCAGTACAAATATTGAGATCGTAGATTCAAGCACTGCATTAAATCTAATATTTGAGGCCAATGAGCTGTCTCCTCTGGCGAAGGGGCTTGCTGGTAAGTCTAATGACTTGAGTTTGGTTATCTGGGGCAGACATGATGGAAGAGGAGAGCAGACTCCTTCAAGTTGTTCTTTGACCATCACACACATTCTGTGGCATGTGTGTCTGCCCTCACACAGTCAATAAATAAATAATTAGACAATAAATGTAATAACAATGATGGGGTTTGTAAATATGCCTTAGTAATAGAAATGTTAAGTAACTGAACATCGCATTATATATTATAATAAAATAGTTTTTTTAATCAGGTCTTGTTTGGGTAGCCATGTTGATGAGACATCTTTTAAGTACCTTCTCAGACATTTCTAGGAGACACAATTTTGCAGCAAACTGACCAGTTTCTCTGCTCCTTAAAAAAGAGGCCTCGAATTTTAATGAGAGCAAGGGTGAGGAAGAGAGCATGGTGAGGGTTGGAGGGAGGAAGCGAAGGGGAGAAATGATATAATTATATTCATTCTCAAAAAAAAAACCCATATTATTTTTTAAACAAACTGCAAAATTCTACGTTATTGTCCTAAAGAAGAAAAGGTTGTGTCAATGAGGGCAAAGAAGCCGCACCAAATCCCTCCCTGAATGTGAACGGGATTTATCCCACTCTTGATTTTGGAGATACCAACTTACACTATGAATAAATCAACTAAAATGTAGTAAAATGATACTTCTTTAAAAACTGAAAGCTACTCGCAAGTGGGATCGGAAACAATCTAATTTTCCAAGTCCCTAGCACACATGGAAGCATAAGCCCTTTGTGCATCACCATCCTGAAAATAAACAACGGGGGGCACAGAAGTCAGCTCCAGACAATCAGATCAATGAGCTACTCGGGGTCCCCACCTACACAATCAGACAGGCTTATGCCCTCTAGGGTTGTGAGGGGGCTTGTAGAAACACACACATTGGCCAAGCACACATGCGGGGACCTGGAATGTCCTGCCACCAACCCAATCTGATTCAGAGCTTGTGTCAGCCTCCCAAGTGCTGAGATTACAGTCATGCTTCACCACATACTGATAGATATATTCAGATTTTTTAAAAAATCATTTATTTATTTTTATATGTGGTTTTTTTTTTTTACAAGTATATATGTGCACCATATCTGTGGGTGGTTTCCCTGGAAGTCAGAAAAGGACACTGGATTCCCTGGAGCTGGAGTTACAGATGGTTTGTGACCCATTGGGTGGTTGCTGGTCCTTGGCAAGAGCAGTTAGCATACCTAACCACTGAGCCTTCTCTCTAGCCAGAGGTATGGTCAATTTTAATTGTTAAAACATTTCATTTGAAAACAGGCTTAGAATATCAAATTAACAATACCAAATTTATTTGCAAAATATTAGAAATATGCCAAAGTTTTTGCTAAAAAATAAGATATTTGATGTATATATTTGCCCATTTAATTCATTGAGTCAGTTAAGACAACTATAATATGAAAATTAGAGGTATTGTATTAATACATGTTCAGCAAGAGTTCAGTTGTATAACCTATACAGTTTCTCTAACACCCTACGGTTTAGCAGAAAACCAAAAGCATAAATACAAACTTCTTACAAATTATCTACCAATTACTTTAGTATTTATAAAAATGTGTGACTTTTGGTAAAAAAAAAAAAAAACAGTGATAAACATATATAATCATATGCATTTAAGTTAAGCAGTAAAATATGAGAGTATATACTAAAACAGGCAAATTAATAAACTAGAAAATTAAGGTGGTACTAACCTTAGAACTAAAGGAAATGAAAGGCTCTACAGGAAATAAAAATTAATGAATTTTGAACTATGAAAATTGGATACATATGCTTTTAATAATACTATCTGGTTGATTAGAAAAAGAAAAGTATAATTAAATAAGCGCTAGAAAATCTCATCAAGGAATAAAGATAAAGTAAGAGCCTGAGTGCCAGGATGTCTGCTGTGAAGCAGTGTCTCAGAGAAACCAGAGCACAAACAAGACCTGAGGAATGTCAATGTCAATAGACATGCTAATGCAGAAGCAGGGAAATCTCACAGGTTCCACACCCTAGACAAAGAACCCCAGTCTACCCAGGACCGCCCAGTGGAAAAGAATTAGCCTCTTCAAGATGAGCTTCCTAGCTGGTTATCCAACGCAAAATGGTCAGCCCTGATATCATGTATACACAACAAAAACAGGCTTAGCAGATTATATCTATATATTTATGCATATATAGACATACAAAAATAAACAAAATAGGAGGCTATTCATTTGAGATTCAGAGCCATGGAAAAGGATGGAGGGAGGGTGCTTGAGAAGGGCTGAAAGGAGAAAAAAGAGGGATAATGATGGAATTATATTTTAAAATAAGTGTATTTTTAAAAAGGAAAAAAATAAAACAATATTATAAAATAATTATACTTTTAAAATAGGATACTGTTACATAAAATCCTGCAGTGATAAACTAAGAAAGTAGTCTTGGAAAATATACTCAACGCGAAGGAAAAAATAATTTTTAAATTTTTTTTTTCTAACACGCTCGCTGATTTGAAAAACGTCACTTCAAACTTTGTAAGGATAAAAAAAAAATCCTCCTATTTTGTCTCAGTATAGAAAAAGATAGAAACTACTTAGTAAGAAAATTAATTTTAAAACTACTGCAGGCAGAATGAGCTTTTTATAATACAAGGAAACCTAGAAACCACCACAAGCTTTCTTACATTTAAAGAAAAGGGAACACATATCAAGCATTATCGAAACCTGACTCTTCTTAAAGGCCCAAGGAATCCAAGGCTATATAAAGCAACCACAGACACTGTCTGGGAAGTCACTGTGCACAGAATGTGGGATGGCACATGGGGGAAGCATGATGGGTTGGGTGTGTCTGAACACTAGAGGCAGGTGTGGCGGCATCTGCACACACACAAACATACACCACAAACACAACAGCTCTCCCCACTGTCGTTTACAGGTTAATTCACTCTGGCGTGACTCTAGAATTATCTGGAAGAATAAAAGTATTAGATTGCCAAGAAATGTTTTTTTTAAAAAAAATAAAAAATCATGAAAGAATAATTAAAACAGTAGGGTATTGGTGCTAGACTTGACAGATTGGTGACTTAGAACAGTATAAATGGCCAAAAACAGAGACTGGTATAGATTAGAATTGTGAACAGTTAGATTTGGAAATGTAGCTTCTAGGTCCATCTGTTCATAAGCGCAATGATCAGGAGGGATAGTGTTGGGCAGGCTGCCCCCTCCCCGTGCACTCTCACTGAATTAGACTGAGGTGATCGCTCAGTGTTTTAAACTTCCCCTGGTCCTCATGCAATGGCTTGTGCCTTTGGAAACCATGTCTGTTGCACGGAGACTGGTGTGACATTTTTCACAGAAGACAATCCCCTCCTTGAAGATCTCTGTGTTAGTGCCACAGAACCCAGCAGTCCTTTAAGCCCACTGCTCATTTGAACGTGCAGGTTGGATGCATCCTGAGCTTGGCTGAGTGTGCAGCCCAGCCCTATAGGCTTATAGCATGTATGCCTTTCAAATCGTCTACTTAGAACAACAGACATATTAACAAATGCACTTCTGATGTTGACAGTACTTCCTAAACTTGTTCCCTAAATATTTGCCCCTTCCTGTCTTTGCAAGTGTGAACTATCACTCCTCAGAGAAGTTTACTCAACACCTTCCTTGAATAATCAGCTTTTGTTTCTCTGAAAATGTCTGCCTAAATAATTATTAATTGTTTGCATATGTGTAAAGATAAAGATATATCATTTGACGAGGACTCAGTTGTACACTTTCTGTCATTTCACAATTGTTCAAATGACCTCTACTTTTTTTTTTTTTTTTTTTTTTTTTTTTTTGCCATTTCATACCTCATTCACCTTGGTATTGTCCGGGTCTCACACACAGGCTCACATTACTATAGTAACCTGAATTCTGCAATGGAAAATTCCAAGCCACACACAAAGTGCAAAGAAGTGAAATGGTGACAGGTGATCATTAATGCCACCTCTTAATAACAGATAATTGATATATTTTTGTTCAAGAGCATATCTTAACCACAGCTAAGCTCATAAGCAGAGAGGATTATATTAAAAGAAAAATCCTCTCAGATCATGAGAAAAATAAAAGATGGAAGGATTAGTTGGGTTGACTATAGAGTGTGTAATTATTTAAAATGAAGAAAGAGTCAGGTCCTTACCTCACTCCAGAACTCAAAACAAGTCCATGTATATGAAGTATTTTCACTTAAATCGTTGAAGCCAAAAGAGACAAATAGTTATTTACATTTTTAAAATTTTATTTTTAGAATTATTTTATACATGTGTATTGCTCACATGCATATCTGTGCACCACAGGTATACATGATGCTGAAGGTCAGAGGGTGGTTTTAAGTTGAGAATCAAAACTAACCTGGGCATATAAATAATAACTTGTTCAAGGAGATAAGAATGGATCGATTTGCATTCTTCTGCATGGTAACTGCCATTTGTACCAGCACCATTTGTTGAAAAGGCTATCTTTTTTTCCACTGGATGGTCTTAGCTCCTTTGTCAAAGATCAAGTGACCATAGGTGTGTGGGTGCATTTCTGGGTCTTCAATTCTATTCCATTGATCTGCCTGCCTGTCACTGTACCAGTACCATACAGTTTTATCACTATTTCTCTGTAGTACTGCTTGAGGTCCAGGATACTGATTCCCCCAGAAGTTCTTTTGCTGTTGAGAATAGTTTTAACTATCCTTGGTTTTTTGTTATTCCAGATTATTTGAGAATTGCTCCAACTCTATGAAGAATTGAGTTGGAATTTCAATGGGGGATTGCATTGAATCTGTAGATTGCTTTTGGCAAGATGGCCATTTTTACTAAATTAGTCCTGCCAATCCACAAGCATGGGAGATCTTCCCATCTTCTGAGGTCTTCTTTGATTTCTTTATTCACAGGCTTGAAGTTCTTGTCATACAGATCTTTCACTTGTTTGGTTAGAGTCACATCAAGATACTTTATATTGTTTGTGGCTATTGTGAAGGGTGTTGTTTCCCTAATTTCTTTCTCAGCCTGTTTATCCTTTGAATATAGGAAGGCTACTGATTTGTTTGAGTTAATTTTATATCTGGCCACTTTGCTGAAGTTGTTTATCATCTGTAGGAGTTCTCTGGTATTTTTTGGGTCTCTTAAGTATACTATCATATCATCTACAAATAGTGATAATTTGACTTCTTCCTTTCCAATTTGTATGTCTGACCTCCTTTGTTGTCTAATTGCTCTATCTGGAAAATATCATCCTAAGTGAGGTAACCTAATCACAAAAGAATACACAGGGTATTCAGTCACTGATAAGTGAATATTAGCCCAGAGGCTTGGAATACCCAAGGAACAATTCACAGATCAAATGAAGTTTAAGAAGAAGGAAGAACAAAGTATGGATACTCTGATTCTTCTTAAAAGGGAAAACAAAATACCCACAGGAAGAGATACAAAGTGTGGAGCAGAGTCTGGGGGAAAGACCATCCAGAGACTGTCCCACCTAAGGATCCATCCCATATACAGTTACAAAACCCAGAAACGATTGTGGATGCCCACAAGTGCTTGCTGACTGGAGCCTGATATAGCTGTCACCTGGGGGTCTCAGCTAGTGCATGACAAATACAGAGGGGGACACTCTCGGCCAGCCATTGAATTGAGCACAGGGTCCCCAATGGAGGAGGTAGAGAAAGGAACCAAGGAGCTGAAGGGGTTTGGAGAGCCATAGGAGGAACAAAGATATGAGCCACCCAGTACTCCCAGAGCTCCCAGGGACAAAACCATCAACCAAAGAGTACACATGGAGTTACCCATGGCTCCAGACACATAGGCAGCAGAGGATGGCCTTGTTAGACATCAAAGGGAGGAGAGGCCCTTGGTCCTGGGAAGGCCACAGTGTATGGATACCAGAACAGGGAAGAGGGAGTGGGTTGATTGGGGAACAGGGGGAGGGGAGATAGGTTATGGGATTATTTTGGGGGGGGACCAGGAAAGAGAGCAGCATTTGAAATGTAAATAAAGAATATATCTAAAAAAAAAAAAAAAAAGGTAATATTTCATTAACATGGAACCAGAGCTTCATTCTGTCCTTTCAAATTGGATGAATCCTTGTTACCAGATTCTGCCAGTTAGAATCTCTAGTATATTGAGAAACAGATGTGCTGAGATTAGGCATTAATATCTTAAGGAGATCAGCATCCTGTGTTTCATCATTGGCTACTTAACTGTAGACTTACGCATGCTTTTCATAAATGGGAGGACATTTTCTTGCATTCTTCCTGATTCCAGGACAAAGGTCACTTACTTCTGTAGTAGGGGCATTTGAGGTGACCCTATCTATGTAGGCTCTGGACACCCTCAAGGAGCTATACTCTGGCAGTGTTGAACTATGTAGCTTTTGCCTACGGTACAGATCTTTTCTGTTTCTATTAAAGGATGCCATGGGACCAATTTAGCAACATTTTGTGTACTCCTGGAAGTCTATAACAATAATTTCCATGTGGGGCAGGTTCTGACCTATCATAGAAAGGCAAATAAGCTCTTTGCATTTTCCCCATGGCCAAACAATTCCAAAACTACCAGGGGAGATGAAGACTGAGAAGAAGAAGCTCCTCTGAGAAAAGGGAGCCCTTCATTTCCCACTGAACTCAGAGGAGCTATCTGGACATGGTAGACTATGTATGACCTTAAGTAGCAACATGAGCATGAAAAGCAGAGTTTGAATCCGCTGCACCCACATAAAAACTTGTGCATTGTGTTCTGTAACGACAGCATGGAGGCCACTGGTGACTAGGAAGGGATGAGAATTAATGTCAAGTAGACCTAGGAGCTTGCTGGTTCAGTGACAGGCTCTGCCTCAGAAAATAAGTTGAAATGGTGCTGGTCAAACTGGATTGCTACATATAAAAGAATGAAACTAGATATCTCTTGCCTTGCCCAACACTTGACTCTAAATGCATAAAGGACCTTAGCAGGAGATCTGATAGTCTGGATCTGCCAGGGGAGAAAATATGAAATATAATATGAAATATACTTCATCTTCTAAGCACAGAGAGAGACTTTCTGAACAGGATCCCAGTAGCACAGGCATGAAGACCAATCACTGAAAACTGGGATCTTATGAAACTAAAAGCTTCTGTGCAGCAAGGAACACTACCAAGCTAGTGAAGGAGTGGTCTGCAGAGAGGGAAAATTCCTTTACATATGACATAGGGTTAGTGTCTACAGTATACTAAGAACAACAATGAAAATAAAAGCACCAAACATCAAAAAGTAACCCAATTAAAATGAGGCATAGAATGAAACCAAGGTCCCCAAAGAAGAAATACAAATGACTAGGAAACATTTACTTTTAATGCTCAACAGTCTTAACCATCAGGGTGTGCAAATTACAATTACTTAGCGATTTCATTTTATTCCAGTTAAAATGGCCAAGATAAAAACAAACAAACAAGCAACAAAAAACACCAACAAAGCAAAACCATAAGTGCTGACCTTGATGTGAGAAAAAGGGAATACTGGTTAATTGGTGGCATGAGTCCAGACTGGTGAAATCACTATGGAAATCAGTCTATAGGTTCCTCAAAAGGTTAGAAATAGGCTTATGAGATAACCCAGCTATGCCATTCTTAGGCATACACCCAAAGGACTCTGTACCCTACTATAGAAGTACTTGCTCATTCATGCTTATTGCTGCTCTATTCAAAACACCCTGTAAATGGAATCAGCCTAGATGTCCGCCAGCCAAGGACTAGATAATGAAAATGTGCTACATTTACCTAATGGAAATTAATCACTGTTAAAACAGAAAAAGAAAGAAAATTCTCAAGCAAATGAGTGAAGCCGGAAGTCATCCTTCTGACCGAGGCAACCCAGGCCTAGAAGACAAGTGGCACTCGTTCTCTCTCTTATGTAGATGCTAGCTTTGAGTCCTCAGAATGAGTTTAAATTGAAGTAGTCACTAAAGTGAAAAATGAAGGAGGAGCCATGAGGTCTGTGTTGTCAAGGAAAGGGTGAACAGAATACAGGTGGTTTGAGAGGGAGGGGAAGGAATAATACGACAGAAAGGGTTAAGTGTGGCACAAGAGGACAGGGCAGAGGAGAAAAGATGGAAAGGGACAGTTAATACTAAAGATCTTTTAAACTCGTGGAAACTGACAACTGATGCTTAAGTACACACACACTAGAGAGAGAGAGAGAGAGAGAGAGAGAGAGAGAGAGAGAGAGAGAGAGAGAGAGAGAGAGAGAGGAGGCCCAGTCTGAGATGTTTTGAGCTCTGGATAACTGGGGTCTCGAACAATACAAGTCATTACTGTAGTTCTTAGTCGCTCTCTAGAACTTAATAGTAAGACTGTACTGATGAAGATACCAATACCTGGATGACAGCCCATGAAGAAAAGAAGCTGGTACTGACCTGAAAGCTTTATACAGACTTGTTAGATTCTCTATACACTATGGTAGAAGAAAGGCAATCGATCCTTTTAACCAGAGATCCATCATGCAGCCTACAATGACCATTTGCCTGGAAAGGTAAGTCCCATGGTGCAATAGTGCCATGAACATCACAAGAGCAACTAAGTACTTTCTGATTGGACCACTCCATAAGATAGAACTTATACCTGGTATTGTTAACTGGACCGAAATTCCAGGGCTGACTTGGTCATAAGCTCTAGAAGGAAACTGATAGTATTGTCTCATTAAATGGGCACAGTGTTAAACTCCCTCCTGAGTTCTTACTTTCAACCTGAAGATTAGTGCATCTCTCAACCCCCATCAGAGAAGCTTCTTCCAGGAGATGGAAAGTACTACGGAGACTCACAACTGCTCAAGGTGCAGAGAATCAGTCAGATGAAATAAAAGAGGAACACCACACCTCTTGTACTTGTGCAGCATAACTCTGTGTCACCTTGTGAGAGTCACATTTGAAGAGGGAATCTCAACTGAGAAAATGTCCCCCACCAAGACTGGCTTGTGGGCATCTCTGTCAGGCACTTTCTTAGTGAATGATTGATGTGGGAGGGGCCAAGTAACTGCAGATAGTGCCTCCCCTGGGCAGGGGGTCCTGAATGGTGGTATAAATCAGACTAAGCAAGCTATGAAACACAAGCCAATCAACAGCATTCTTCCAGGACTTCTGTATCAACTCCTGCCCCCAGGTTTCTCATGATTTGAGTTTCTGTTCCAGCTTCTCTAAGCAATAGAATGTGACCTGAGAGTTGTAAGCTGGAACAAACCCTTTGCGGCCCCCAATTTTTTATGGTTCTGGTGCTTTGTAACAGCAGTAGAAATCTTAAGACAGCCCCTAGTCCGAGGCTCATCCCAGAAGAAGTAGAAAGGTTATAAAGGCCAGAGGCAGTGGGTATCCTCAGTCTCTGGTTGTGGGCTCTATAGAGAGAATAAATTAGTATCATCCTACTAAATGGGCACATATTGAACTGCTTCCTAAGTTCTTAGTGTTATGCCTGGAGATTAGTGTAGCTGTCAATGCTCATCAGAGAAGATTTTTGGTGTAGGAAATGGCGTTTAATACAAACAAAATATGTTCAGGGCATGACAGAGTCATCATATACATGAATCCACAGTTGTCATCATATACATGAACCCACAGTTGTCTAAAACTGCATATTAAGATCTGTAAATGATAATTCCAGTCAAATGCCCAGCACAGTTCATATGACTGCACCCCTAGTTGAGGAACTAGGCGATTGATGGCTGGTAGGAGAGAGGTCAGTTTTCTACAAGGATGTGACCTCTGAGAGATTACCCATGCACCAGGATTTGGTCCTTCACCTATGCACATGCAAGTAGCATTATGTGGATTCAGTGAACTTTAAAACAGTGAATATGACGTTGGGATTTTTCAATATGGGGAAGATAGAGAAGGATTGCAGAGTAACGAATAGTAGGATGTGGATTTTATCAAAATACATTATATGTATGTATGACAATCTCAAATGAAACATATGTAAGAGGAAGCATTGAGTCATATATTCTGATATCAAACCCTGAATTCCTTAGCATCTGTGGGAAAGTGCACTTATACACACCACACATGTGCAATACACACACACACACACACACACACACACACACACACACATGGGAGGGGAGAGAGAGAGAGAGAGAGAGAGAGAGAGAGAGAGAGAGAGAGAGAGAAGGTAGACGGAGACGAAGAAAAATGGGCAGAAAAATAGAAAAGAGAAAGAAAATTTTACCAAATCTTCAAGGAGGCAATTAGGAAAAAAATATCTTGAAGTGTATCAATCCCACTAGCTAAAACATCATGCAGCACCAAGTCCAGTTCTTATTTTTCCTGAGATTGTTTAACATGCACAGAATGACAAAATGAATAAAATATCTGCCATTGACACCTACATAATGGACTCACAACTAGCATCAGAGCTATTTCAACCAACAGGGGTGAACACTAGTAGGTTGTTTCCAAGCAGTCCAAGGAAAAAAGATGAGTCCACCTATTGACGCCTGTGCTTAAAATCATCTATGACTTGAAATGCAGGAAGAATTTTCCATATAATTCTCTACCTTCAAATAGCTCTCTGACTCTTCAAATTCTACTTTGAAAAGTTTTATTCATAAATGGGAGCTTCTATCCCTAAGTGATGTGAGAATGTATTGTTTTGAGATGAGCTTTAGTCATGATAGTGAATATTATAGTCTATAAGTTATCTTAAATGGCCAATGAGGCAGATATTGTATTTGGCTTTGAGTACTTCTTAGGAAGTGGTGAATGAAGGCACTGCCTACTTCATCAAAGGAAGCAGACAAATGCCACAGGCAGCCACTTCACCCCAGAATTCTTTCTCTCATGTATGGGAACCTTCAGAGCCATCTCTATAGATACAGCAAGATTCTTATCAGCATTCATAGGATGCTTATGTATTCTAGGAACATTGGTCTTTGCTGCTGGGGAGAAATAATAAAGAAGATAATGGAAATTAAATAACTGATCATGTTATAGTCTAGGGTCCCTTACAAATCAGACATAAGATGTACAGTCAGTGTCTGTTTAGTGGGGTGGAGTTGAGAGAGATATAAGCGAGGTAAAATTTAGTAGCTAACTGAATATGCTAACCTATTTTATTCTATAATTCCACCTCTGTCAGGGCCCTCAGTGTGTTCTGACCATGATCAAGTTTATACCATGTCTGTTATAACTGCTAATCTGTATAATTTCCTATGTTGGTAATCTCTTTACAAAACAAGGTCCTCTGGGACTGTAATCTAGCATACTTCCAGTAATTCCCTGCCTTGGTCTTTTCTTCCAGATGCATATTTTCATCGACTCTGGATATTGCCTAACTAAACTAGTATTATTCATAATAGGACCTCCCATACCCCAATTCCTACCCGAAAGAACATCTTTTGCATGTATTCCCAGGTTATCCTGTGCCAAAGATCTGCCATAAATCCAAATAAATTTCACAGTGACTACCTGCCTTATCCCTTAGACATGTAACCTTCACTTCTCCTCCAAAAAAAAATCTTGTTTGGAATAAAGTATATGGTTGCCAGTCAGGGAATAAGAACCAGAATGAAGCCATTTGCATGATAAAGAGTTAGGACACTCCAGGACTTCAGAAGTTAAAACCATGGTAAAATGGTTGGGCTGGTTAACACTGTGTATCAACTACACAGACTCTCGAGTCACCCATGAGACATCTTTGGGGCTGTCTATTAAGGATCTTATAGACTGGGTTACTTGAACTGAAAATACCTACCCTAAATATGGGTAGTAACATTCCAAAGGTCGGGGTCCTAAACTGAATAATAAGGAGAAAGTGAGCTGAACACTAACATTCACTTTCTCTGCTTCTTGGATGTTGATGAAATCTGGCTAGCTGCTCCTGCTGCTGTTCCTTCCCCACCATTAAGTACCTCAAGACTGAGAGCCAAAGTAAACCTTCCTTCTTTAAGATGTGTGGTCACAGCAATGAGAAATGTAACCAGTATGGCTGGGGAGGAAGACGAAACTCTTTGACAATATGTGAGGAAGGAAATGAAAGTGAAAGTTCTTTGACCTCCTGGCCTCCTGCTAGATGATCCATGGCTTTTTTTTTTTTTTTCAGTCTCTGTTATATACAAGGTGGTACAATATGCCTTTACATGTTTTCCCCTACTTGGGGTTTAAGATTCATGCCTCAATTTCAAAACCTAAAGCCAATCTATAACTCGGAGATGGAAATAGTTGAGTTAGGTTAAGAATGTTAAACATAACATTCCATGCTTAGGTTTCAGACTCAGAAGACGTGAGGTCAAATCTACACTCATGAGCCATAAGATCTACAGCTTCCAGAGTCAATCTTTCTGCTGATAAGTTTGATTATTGTTGCTGCTGCTGTTGTGAGTTGAATGAGCATAATAATATGATCTCTTCTGTATTATTATGTCTGTGTGAAATGAGAATGAGACAAGGCCCAAAAGCTAGCTGGTAATGTCCCCGTCACGTTACCGTGTGTCATTAGAGGTTGGCTTTCTTGTTGATGGAAAACAAATTTGTTAGCCAAATATATTAAAACAACCTCGAGAAAATGGTCATCAATACAACAAAATGGAGTTATTGTAGAGGCATGAAGAATTTGGTGTAAGATGATAAAGACCCTGGCGGTGAGGCTACAGTTTCTTCACCATTTCTATGACCTTGGCCATATTAGTGAGCCTGATTTGCTACATTTCCAGGACCGTGAATGTTTCACACACTTGTATTAAGATAAAGCATGTGGCATACTGTAAGTATATGTGCTCTCAGGGAAAGGTAGTGAAAACAATATTCAAAGGAATCAGTGGGGCTGGGGAAGAGAGCTGAAGATATTTGCCTGGAGAGGAAAAAAAATGAGATAAATCACAGATAACAAGGAAAGGGAAAGCAAGTGTGGGTAGACACCCTCCGCACCTACTTTACATTTAGGTGAGGTTCACACGCCAGGGGGCCCATGGGGGCATCACCTCCTGGTCCCAAATTGGTAAAATTACAAATGGAGTGGTGACTGGCTTTATTTTCCCCTGTGTATACCTGGTGCTTGGGTGCTGAGCTGTGGCGTCTAGGATCTGTGTCTGAACATTGGAAGAGGCTTTCAGGTGAGATAAGAATACTTTGTGATCAGCGACTCCCTATTTCATGCACTGTCTGCATGCAAAGCGGCTTTTGCAATTACGTGGGGATCATGTTGTTGACCCTTCTTCTTCAGTAGGCTAAACATTTTGCTGTTTATACGATATTTTTCACTACAAACTCTTCCTTTTGCTTGAAGAAGCCGGGAAAACAGACTACTGAAGTTTGCAAATCCTTTTTGTGAGGGCAGACAAGGAAATGAGTGTTGGCACTTTAATCTGACAGATCTCAAAGAGGAACATAGTTCCAAAAGCCACTTAAGACTCTTAGAGTAGATATTAAAAATAGTTTCCCCAGCCCTACCCTAGCTGAGTGCAATAGAATCTCGGAGTGCATCTCGCAGTGTGCATTTCTATCAACTGCCCTGGGTTATTCAGGCATCAGCAATTCCAGTCACTCCTCTGGGATTTTCTGCCACTGCATCAGTGACCAGATTGGTCAGCTAGTAAGCACAAGCCCTGATTTGTCATAGAAATGGGCTATGACAATGACATAAGTTTTACCAGAGTCAACATCTCCTGGTCCATAGGGCAACACATTTCCATTGCAGCAAGCTCAATAAGAATTAGACACTTCCATACCCTTCTGTGCCTTAAGGGCAGTCCACCTGATCAGCTTAGCTGAATACAACCATACAGTTACGTACTTTTTAACCTAGGGAATATTCAAATCACTAGGCAAAAATTAAGGTCTTGTTACGATTCAGTTTTACAGATGGGAAAACGTACAAAGTAATGCAGGACCATTTTTGCTACTGCATGAAGTTGGCTTGTGGGGGGGGGGGCTGAGGGAGGGGAGGCATTCATTTTCCTTACTCTAGAAGGGAGTAAGAGGCTTCCAGCTTAGGGAAAGAGGGTGGCCCCTGATCTCCAGTGTCAGCCAGCTCTATTGCCCGAGCCTTTGAGAGTGCTGAGAGCCAGAATCAGAATCCCTAGAATTCAGTATGACCCATCTGTTTGTAATCCTGGTACACAGGAGACCGGGCTTTGGAGTCCATTTCAGAATCCATGGAGTAATCTGGTTATACAGGCTAGCTGAAATAATGAATTTTAGATTCAGAAAGAGACCCTACCTCAATATATAAGGTGAAGGAAGACACCTGAGGTCAATTCCCAACCTCTAGTACACATAAACAAGTAACATATACATGAAATCTACATAGGCAAAAAATCTTCCTGAGACTCCTCCCTTCCTGGATTCAGTTCCTTATGTGTGACATTCCTGCACTGTAAGGTGGCTTATCTTTAAAGAAAATTGACTCCCCCTCACCCTCCCTACCTTGAGCTGACTATTGTGTGCTCATCTTCAAATAAGGGTCCATCTTGTGTACATTTCCCTAACCCAAATGCTGATTGGTGTGATCTTGTGCAGGCGATCGCATTACTCATTCAAGGATGTAACGCTCCTGCCACATCCAGAAGACATTAGTTTTAATCAGTCCTCGTGGCTCTCTGGCTCCTACAATCTTTAGCACCCTCGTCTGTGCTGCTCCATGAGTACCGGGGTCTTACGGATGCTATAGTTGCTTCATCTGCAGATAGGCTCTCCATAATCATGTGTTCTCTGCTCTTTGACCAGTTGTAACGTTTTTAACTTGACGATCATGCCACTGGCCTATCTTCTTTAGTAACATTTTGTTATTTGTGCAATATTTTCCCTATAAACTCTTCCTTTTGGTTTTGCTTGAAGAAGCTGGAAATCAAACTAGTTTTCAAATCCCTTCCGGCAAGTTAATGAATGTTGTCGCTTTAATCTGACAGATCTCAAAGAAGACAAATCTCCATCTGATGCAGAAACAAAAAAATGAAAGAAAGAAAGAAAGAAAGAAAGAAAGAAAGAAAGAAAGAAAGAGAGGGGGCAGGGAGGGAGGGAGGGAGGGAGGGAGGAAGGAAGGAAGGAAGGAAGGAAGGAAGGAAGGAAGAAAGAAAGAAGAAAGAAAGAAGAAAGAAAGAAAGAAAGAAAGAAAGAAAGAAAGAAAGAAAGAAAGAAAGAAGAGCTTGTTTACTGAGGGTTGAATGCTGCAGTTCCCTGTCAGTAAAAGGGCATGAATTTACAAACCAGTAAGTCAGCTCAGTAAATAGTAGAACTAGATTCCCTTCTAGGGTCTAGGATCTCTCTGGCCATGGAATCCTTGCTCAGTTTACAGTGCCGGGCATGGGTTCTTTCTTACGAGGTGAGCCTTAAACCTAATCAGACAGTTGTTGGTTGCTTTTTCTTTCCAACTAGATAGAACCTCATTGAGAATATTTACCACATTTTCAGTATCCACTGATCGGCTGATGGACATCTAAGCTGCTTCTACTTCCTAGCTACTGTGAATAGAGCAGCAATGAACGTGGATGAGCAAGTGTCTCTGTCATGAGACAGGGACTATTGTATATGGGAATATGCCCCAGGACTGGTCTAGCTAAGTCATACATTAGGTCTGTTCTTAGCTTTCAGAGACATCTCCACATTAATTTCCACAGTCAATGTACCTGTTTCCATTCCTACCAGTAATCAATAAATATTTCCCTTTTCCCTCATCTTTACCAAAATTTCTTGTCATTGTTTTTCTCCATCTTATCTGTTCTGACTGGGATAAAATGAAACCTAAAATATTTTTGATTTGAATTTTCCTGATGGCTAAGGTCACTGGCACCTTTAAAGGTGCTTCCTGGTTGCTTTTCTTTTCTTCTTTTGAGAACTCTATTTCTGACTCATGGCCATTTTCTGATTTTTTATTTTCTTGATGTTCTGTTTTGGGGCCCTTTGTAATCATGAATACTAATTTTCTACTGGATGTGTATCTAGCAAGGATTTCCTCCAAGTCTGTGGATTTGTATCCTTTTCACCAGATCATTTCCTTTGCTACACAGAAGGTTTTTAGTTTCATGAGGTCCTCATTGTTGGCATTAATTCTTGAACAAATGGAGTCCTATTCAGAAAGTCTTTTCCTGTACTTATATCTTATATGATACTCCCTAGGTATTCTTTTAGCAGCCTTGGAGTTTTGGGTTTCACTTTGAAGCCTTTGATCCACTTGGAGTTGATTTTTGTACAAGGTGAGAGATAAGACTCCAATTTCATTTTTCTACTTGAGGACATTCAGTTTTCCCAGATCTGTTTATTCAAGGTGCTGGCTTTCTTCCAGTATGTATTTTTGGCATCTTTGTTGAATATCAGGTGGCTGTAATTGTGTGGGTTTAAGTACGAGTCTTTTATTCTGTTGCATTGATCTACATTTCTGTTTTTGTACCAGTACCATGCCATTTTGCTACTATGGCTCTGTGTATAACTTGAAACCTGGTGCGGGAACCCCTCCAGCATTATTCTTTTTGCTCTGGGTTGCTTTGGCTATCCAGGGTCTTTTGGATTGCATTTCATGAATTGTAGGATTTTTCTTTACTGTCTCTGTCAAGTGTGTTACAGGGATCTTTACTGGGACTGCACTGAATCTGTAAGTCGCTTTTAGTAGTACGATGACTTTCACACTATTAATTTTTCCAAACCACAAACACTGGAGATTTTCCACCTTTTAGTAAGATCCCATTTCTTCACGGGTTTAAAGTTTTCACTTTCAATGTCTTTCACTTCCTTTGTTAAGTGCATTTGTGAGGATATATGTGGGCCTCACTGCTGCTGTTTGGTTTGCAGGCTATTGATTTCTGTTTTCTTTCTTAGTGCATTCATCATTGGTACACACAAGGCCAGTTTTTTTGCGAATTAATTTTATATCCTGCCACTTTTCTGGAAGTGTTCCTAACTCTAGAGGTATTCTGGTGGAATCTTTGGAATCTTTAATGTGTAATATCATGTCATATGATTTGTTCATCATCTGACTTCTGCTCCTCTCTGTGTTCTTTCCGTTTCCTTCTCTCGTTTACTGCTTTAGAAAATGCAGTGCTTTGGATGCTATATTGAAACAGAGATTACTTAAAGGCTTTCTCCATTTCAGACGACAATGGCTGTAGATGTGGTATATCTAACCGTGATTATGTTGAGGTATCTTCCCATTAGTCCAACTCTCTGTGCCCTTAATTTTATTATTTCTTTCCATCTACTGCTTTTGGGTTTGGTTTATTCTTGGTTTTCTGAACACTTGAGGCATAATATTAAGTTATTTATTTGCACTCTTTCCATTTTAAATGTAGGAACTTAGTGCTCGAAATTCCCCTCTGTGTTCCATGTGCTCCAGAGTCTTGCTGCGCTCTGTTTCAGTCTCATTTAGTTGAAGTAATTTCTCCTTCTTGATTTTTTTCTTTGACCCATTCATCACTCAGTAGTGTGTTGCTTAAACTGCCAAAGTTTGAGCCATTTTAAAAGGTCTTTTTTTTTTTTTGCTATGATTTTGAGCTTGATTGCATTGTAACTAGTTACTTAATTTTCCTGTAATTGTTGAGATTTGCTTTGTGTCCCACTGTGTAGTCTCTTTTACAGAAACTCCCATAGACTGCCCAGAAGATTGTGTATTTTCTGGTGTTTGTGTGAACTATTTTGTAGATATCTGATAGGTCTTTTTGATCTCTGATATCACATCCTTCTAATGTTTCTCTGTTTATTTATTTATTTATTTTTGTTTGATGGCCTGTCCATTGGAGAAATTCAGGTATCAAATCATCTACTACTATCAGTGTGTTGGAGTCAGCTTGTGTCTTGAAGTCCAGTGGTATGCTTAGGATGACATTGTGGATGCCTGAGTTTGTTATATACGTGTTTAGGATTTCAGTGTCTTATTGGTTGTTTGTTCCCTTGATCAGAATGAACTATGCTTCTTTATAGCTTCTGGTTAATTTTTCAAGGTAAAGATATGAAATCTCAAAAGCAATATGGCTAACCAGACTAGTTTAAATGATGATCTGATTCAACAAGACACCCTTCCTGGATAAAATGAGGTGGAGAGCGACCAATGAAAACAACCAGTAACATCAACCACCTCCAGATGCCATTTGCAGGCATACACATGTGCATCTCTAAATGTATATATTCATAAATATGCAAATATAAGTAGTACCTGAGAATATATATGTACACACACACACACACACACACATACACACACACACACACACACACACACACACAAGTATGTCCTAGGTTGCAATGTAAAATGTTTCTTTTTGTAAACTTCAGTTGAAGAATTTTGAAACTATTGAGATAAAATGTATTTGGAGTGTCAAACTGTGAGTTTACAAGATGGCAGAAGAAACTCTACACTACTGTAACGTTTATGGCAATTGCTGAGTATCAGTTAGGTTTTCCTATTAAGCCAAATCTACTTTAAGGTCATACTAAGGAGCATTTATAGGATTTTTAAGTCCTTGTTTTCCAGGACCGAGAGGAATGCTATTGTAAATCATCTGGGCTTACTTTGTGATTTAACCCAATTAACCAACTCAGTAGCTTTGAAGGAACCCCAACCCAGGAGTGTTACTCTGGTGCTGTGGGTTAAAAACAAGCAACCAGTGTGGAGCTGGTTCTCCGGTGCCTTGTATGCTCTTGGCTGTCCTCTCCAAGTGCTTTGTACCTGAAACAGGTCCTGTTTTTTAGGAGCTCCACTATTTGCACGGCTAGTAAAATGCCTTTGAAATAGAAGCAGTCATTTAAATAAGAGCCCAGAACATCCTAAATACTAAGAGTTCAGAAGCTGCAAGGACAGGATGTACTGATGGAGAAGAATTTCTCTAAGACAGACTTGGGCTAGGCTTGGGCTAATCCTTAGCTATGAACTGGTTTCAGACATTTACAACAAATAACATTCCATGGCTGAACAACAGAAATTCACAAATGTGTGCGTTTCATATACCTTTTATCCTTCATCAAATATGCATTCTAGAAAGAGAAAAGAAAGGTAGAAAACGAACCATCGAACTGCTATCAGTTCCAGCCAACCCTTTAATCTGGGAGTGAATCAGTGCCTTGAAATTTTCATTATACGTAAAATTATGATTAAATCTTAGATTATCGGTCACCTTTCACAATCGGTTACTCTATTTCAGAACCCGTGGTGTGCAGTAGCCAGATCAATATATAAGGAGCTGCAGGATCAATAAGACCTTCTCCCTACCCTAATGTTTTATCCAGTCACTGAGAACAAGGGTGACCCAGTAAGAGAAGTAAAAGCCTATTGATGAAAACTGATAATAAGAAAGTTTCATAAGCAGGAAAACAAGACTCCAACAAGGAACACATTCGGGGTCAAAATGAGGTCAAAAGGAGAGATTTTCTTGCCAGAGGAGGCCTATGTTTGTTTGTGACAGTTTTTTTGTGGGTCTCATTATGCTGCTTCTGCTTAGCCATGACTCAGCAAATCAGTTCCGGAGGCAGCCTCCGGGCACTCCCCACCCCACCCTCACCCTCCTCCTCGCTGATGGGTTTCTGATGAAAATGCTGACGCACTCTTAAGTGGCTCTGGGACTCTCAGCCGCTCTACAGAGATGAGTGCGTCATTTCCCCCTGAACAATGCGTCTCATTCATTGCTTGAAGTGTGACCATTCATGTTGAAAATGAAATTCCGAAGAGCTACCGCTAAGGGAAATTATTCAGGGCTACTCACTTAAAGATCGTCCTGTCTTTTGTGGTTCTCAATTAAGGCTCTGAAGAACCTCTCCAGGGTAAATTGCTACAACCTAAGCATTGAGAGTCAAAGAAAAATGACTACCAAGAGACTGTAGGAACTTTTCAAAAATCTTCTGTCCCGGGGAATGGCTGGTATTGATTGTAACTAGAACACTAAATAGCCTGGTGTAATGGTAAGAACCACAGGCTTGACCATTAGAAAACCTTGGTGCTGATCCACCTGCAGCTCCCTAGGCCCTTAAGGGGGCAGGGTAGATGTATGTATTGTTAGACATGGAAGAAATAACCCAGCCCACACACAAGCTGTTAAAAATAGAAAGCCAGAAGGTATCCAAAGGAAGATATAATAACTGTGGCCCTATCTTTCTTATTTAATCGGCATGGATATTTTACTGTGTTTATCTTACCACTGTTTTAACAAGTAATGCAGATGTTACAAAGTTGATGTTTTATTGAACCCTTTGCCTAGTATTGAAACACGATCATGAAATTAGTAAATTTGATTTTCTTAAACTATAGAAAACATTCTACAGAGTTGGTCACATGTATGTATGGTATGTATATATCATAATATCCGACTATGGTTTTAAATTTTTATATAATATATGTCAAACGTAGACATTAATTATCTTGAAAATTGTTTAGTCTTTATCTGATTAATATAACGTAATATATTATATTAATATAATATAAGGAAGGCCCTTTCCTTCTTATTCTCATTTGTAAGTTATGTATTTTGTGTCTGGCCTTTTAGAGACTATCTCTAATTTTTTGATAGTTCTATCCATTATTAATTCTCAAACATATGCAATGAAAGCCCTTACTCAGTACCCCTCACACTCCTGAGATGCCCCATTCCCAATTTGCATGCTGTTGCCATCTCAAATTTCAATGCTGACACGTTTTTCAAGATTAAAGGAAGTTGCTTCATTTGCCTGTTTACCATAAACACCCGTGTATTTTCATACACACCATATCTGGCTTCTTTTCTTCCTCAACGTTTTCAAATCCTCCTCCTTGAGTGTGACTTTTTCTTCATGAGTTATACCCTTCATTAGTTCCTTCAGCAAAGACCTGAGTGCTGAGCCCAGCCCTTCCTTCGGTGCCTAGAGATGCTTCACTTTACACTTGGGGAAGTGCACAGGCGTCTCTGTTCACAGTTGTTTTCCTACAGGGCTTTGAACGAGGTCTTTGATTAGTGACAAATGAGCTGTCACCATGATTGCTGTACTCTTTGAACAACTGTCTCATCGAGTGGGACTTACAGTCTCCTCTTCATTGTTACTTCCATGTGTGGGCTTCTTTTTCTTCCCTCTATTGTCTACACACATTGTCTCTCATTGAAGCCTCCTGTTGCTCAAATGCTGGGGCATAACAGCTGCTACCTCTCTGCCTTCTTCCTTGTTATTTATTTATTTTTCTTATTATTGAACACATGTTGGTTCCCATAAATGCTTAACTTTTTTTTCTCCAGCCCTGCATCATTCTTTGTCCTGGGAAATTATTTCAGTTCTCTCTACCTTGTGCTTTCTAATGGCTTTCCTTCTACCAGGCTAGTATTTAACTTGCGGCTGAATTTCCCACTTTCATCTGTTACATCCTGAAGGATCCAACAAAAAGTGGAAACACGGAATTTTCAGGCTTCTTTTCAGGCTTCCCCACCGTTTGGATTCCCTTCTGTAGGAATTCACCCATCTTTAAGGTTTCCTTCATTAACTATGGAGTTTCTCTTGTGCTCCCTTCTTTGAAGACCACTTTGTAATCACCTCACTCTAGGGCTCCTGGTGATCTGCACTGACAGAAAGGCTTATCTTAGAAATTTAGGGGATGCTTCTCTATCAAAGAAGTGACAACTACATTCTCAGTGCCTGTACCTACTTGCTAGCCTGAGTTCTGGCTTCCAGTAAGAACCTTAATGTTGATGTTGGACCCTGGCAAAAAAGGAGGACAGTCATAGCCAAATCAGTAACTCATACTTATTTACTTAAAGGCCCAGCTTAACCGTTTCATGTTGTCTCATCCAGTTCCACTTCACTGGCACCATGAGAATTCAGCCTCTGCCCATGCCTGTAGATTTTGTTTTATTAACATTGAGTTTTTATTATTTATTTTAAAGTGTGAGATTATTGTAGTCTATTTTATTTGATTTTGAGGAGATATTGAACTCTTTCTCTACCATGAGGTCTCTTCATTTATCAGTCAAGAAAACTAAATCCCAGAAAACAGAACTATTTATCCAAGGCATATTCCAATTAATATTAGTGTACACATGACAAAACAGTTCACTATTTAATCATTTCTTTATATCATTGTATACCTATGGATTTCCCACAACCTGCTTCATTTTACTTGCCAAATTGCATCAACTCTGGCAATTGGAAGCTCTTGATATATCATTGACACACCCATCTTATATTGGTGTGTGTGTGTGTGTGTGTGTGTGTGCACATGTGTGTTTTGAACTTACTTTTCCTCTCTCCCTTTTTTATTTTTTCCTTTCCTTCCTTCCCTCCTTCCTTCTTTCCTTACTTTCTGGAAGTGTAAGAGTTTCTTAGAACATTATATACATGTCCCAAAACTCAAATCACTAATTTATCTGAAGGGCCAAGATTTCTTTCAGTAAGTAGATTATTTATTCAAAGGAAATGTTGAATTAAATTCAATATAACTAGACATTATTTTCCTGATTCATCTTCACTTATAAAATATTTGCTGTTCTTTCTTCTGTCAGTTTCACAGGAATGCTAAGAATAGATAAAAGGCTTCATGAAATCATAGAATTCCTTTGAAAAGAGAGACCTTCAAAATGGACAAGTCACCCCTAGGAAAAAGTAGGAAATGCAGTCAGGATAATAAGGCCATCTTTCTTTGCTAGTGGAGAACATACAATTCTTTTAAAGATGGGTTTACTATTGAACTATCATTTGGAAAATTCTTAAATACAAGAATATAAGATCAAATTAAATTGGCCATATACTAAATGTATTTATTTTTTCCCTATGTATATATTAAATTTAAGGAGATAGACTTCTCTTTAATCAGAGCCAAGGGGAATACCATCATAACTTTTAATAAACTACTGCGCTAGTTTAAACAAAAAAACTAAAATGTGTATTGTTACAATGTATCTTTCATATGTGCCCAGTCTCCAAAGCTTTGCTTATTTACAAGTCTCCACAACAGTGTGGTTGCTATAGATGGAGCAAAAGCCCAAAGGACAGCTTGCCGAACTATTGGAAAAACAATTCCATTTCTAAAGGTGAGCAGTGGGCACTGAGATTAAAGACAGCTGATCTTTAGGATCATGGCTGATATAAGGTCTTCAAAATAAAGTCCAAGATTTCAGGTAAATCTAGGGAACAATTATGTGATGTTCAAAAAGAATAGTGAATGCTGAGTTTCTTAGTTTAGTTTCTTCCTGTGCTTGCAGCAAATTTGTGCAAGTTGGTGTTGGGTAATAAAGACTTTTTTGAAATAACAGGAAGATCATGAAGATGACATGAATGTGGTGAAGTGATATTCTAGGCTCCTGAGTATAAGATGCTTCAATTATAAAGTAACTGCAGTTGACAGCTTTACCTAGGTCCTCTTGAAATAAGGGTGCCAGCTCCCACTGGGAGGTTTCCTTTGGCCTTTCAGAAGGTCTACCTTTATTATTTGTGTGTGTGTGTGTGTGTGTGTGTGTGTCTGTGTGTGTCTGTGTGTGTATTCAGTTTCTTTGGTCTTTTAAAATGGTTTTTTTCCCACCTGAAACCTATGATGAAGCAGGCTCATGTATTCAAGATCTCCAATGGAGTTTTCCACCCTGAAAGGCCAGGTTATGAGTCCTCCTTATCTTCTATCAATTTGAAGACAAAAAAAAATGTCTTATGAACATATGATTTGTAAAAATTTAACCTCTCGGTAATGTGTAAAGAGAAGAAGGGAGGGGAGGAAACAATGTGGTGGGAAGGGAGGCCAAGCAGAACGAGCATGCCCACGGGATGCACGGTTATCCAATGGCTCAACCCAGAGAACTGGGATGGGTTGTTCAACCACTCAGTTTGAAGCAAATCCTCCAATGAAAACACACTCTGGTCCTCACATATCACTTGATAACTGAAGGAGAACAAGATGTTGATGAGATTAACACTTCAAAAGAGTCTTCCAGAACGGCAAACCTACTGTAGTGTAGAGTAGTAGCTGAAAAAGAAGAAAGGCACTGTCGGCCAGGACAGCGGACATAGGGACACCCTCTTGTGAGGCTGGCTTTGTTTTCTGTCTTGAATACTCAAGAAAGACTGCAAGATCATACGTAAAGTGGTCCTTGCAACAGCATCAGCTCCACAAAGTCATTGCTGCAAAGTTCGGGACATGGGAGGTAAGGTTTAATCCTTTGTCTGACTTCATCTCCTCTCAATAACATTTGGAAATTCATCCCTTCTGTTTGGTGATGGGGTAATTACTGGCATCTAAATTTCTTTTTCTTTTCTGCCTTAACATCCAAAGTAAAAATGCATCATAGTATGTATACTTCATTTCTATATAATACTTTTTAGTTGAAACATTTGAAGACCTTATTCACCAATAGTAGAAATTCTATGCATGCCTTTTGAGAATGAGTCTTCTTAGTATGAGATTATACAGCTGTTATTTCATAGTAAGTGACTCCTTAGTTTCTCTTCAAGACCCCTTTTATTCTCAGTCCAACTCTAATTTATAGAGTTAAAATGGTCATTTAAAATGTAGCCTGGTACAAGAAGATGATCTAATTATTCAGCAGCGTAATGAATTATAGAGCTTTCCCAGAGTATTTCACCTGAGAGAACGGGTGTGTCAAATGTGATAGCATGAATTTTCCAGCAAGCCAGTATAGATGCCAGAATATTGAGTGTTTAGTGCCGTGATCTGAGAGTTATTTTACACAGCTCAAAGAGCGAATGTTGATAATTCATATTTCTTTTTGTAGTACTAGAAATATGTATTATGCTGGAGAGGCTTTTATACACATAAAATATACTAGGTGTGATAGTGGCATATTTAATATTCATACAAATATCAGACTCTCCTCTATTCGTGATTAATCCAGAAAAATAATTTTAAAATCTGAAACAAACCCTCAAAGAATTTAAGTGAGTTCCTGGAATAGCAAAATATCAGTTTCTCTTGTGTGCATGCATATGGCAGAGGTCAGTGCGTCTGTACATGTGCATGTACATAGGTATACCAGAGGTCTCTGTCAGGTGTGTTCCCCAGTCACTGTTTTGGACAGAGACTCTCCCAATGGTCCTGAAGCTCACTGATTTCGTAGACTGGCTAGTCAAGTGAGCCCCAGGCTCCTCCTGTTGTTACCTTCCCTGCTGTTGGGAAACAGGTCCGAACCCTGGCCTTTTTTTTTTTTTTTTTTTTTTTGAGATCAAACTCAGACCCTTATTCTTGTGTGATAAGCACTTTGCCAGTTGAACCATGATCCTAGCCTCAAATACCAACTTCTTGAGGTTCCTGATAGTCAAACAAGAGGACATATTTAAACCTAACACATCCACCTGCCTGAAGAGCTGTTTTTCCTATGAAGCCCAATTGGATACTTGTGAGGTGAAAAGATTCTTGTATATCTAATTGCATATTCCATCTTCACTATGGTATGGTTATTAAGCTGCTGTTTTACGCAGCTTTCTGGCTACTGTGAAACATCTGACTGATTGATTCCATTAACAGTTGGAGTCCATTGTTCTGGTAACATTGTATGTTGCTCTGTTGAAAGTAAGTATAACATTAGGCTTAAAGGTAAGCAGAGTGACCATGCATTCCTATTTTGTCTTGTAAATAGCATTTCTAAGAGTAAAAACAGATATTGTAAATGTATTATAGCTAAAAGGCTTAATGTTAAGTTTCATCAACAATAAACTTGTTAAATAAAATAGTTCATAAATTATTGTCTTATATTTAGGCTAACTGACGTCAAGGAAAATTTTATTTATGCAAGTAAGCCATTTGATTTCATTGAGGCAAGCTCAACCAATGAATTTTCATTACATTAAAACAGCTTCCAAACTTTAACCTCTGCTGGAGGTTTAGAACTATAATTTCACCAGCATGCAATAAGGATACATGCTCCACTATGTTCATAGCAGCCTTATATATAATAGCCAGAAGCTGGAAAGAACCCAGATGTCCCTCAACAGAGGAATGGATACAAAAAATGTGGTATATATACACAATGGAGTACTATTCAGCCATTAGAAACAATGAATTCATGAAATTCTTAGAGAAATGGATGGAGCTGGAGAATGTCATACTAAGTGAGGTGACCCAGTCTCAAAGAATACCCATGGTATACAGTCACTGATAAGTGGATATTAGCCTAGAAGCTTGGAACACCAAAGACACAAATCACATATCAAGTGATGTCTCACAAGAAGAAAGGAGTGGACACTGGTGCTAGAATGGACCAAAACATCATTGTGGGAGAGTACAAGAACAGTAAAGTGGGAGGGGGTGGATGCGGGAGCAGGGGGAGGGAAAAGGACATGTGGGACCTTTGGGGGTGGGGAACCAGAAAAAGGGAAATGAATTGTAAATATAGAATATATACAATAAAAAAAAGAAAAAAAAGAAAAAAAAAGAACTATAATTTCTAGGGAAGGTACCTACCCATATGGCTTTCTAAAGATTAGCCTCTGCCTGATGCCTGTATTACACTAGCATCTCTCAAAAAACATATGGAACCAGAGTGAACTGAGTGAGTGAGTGTCTGAGGAGGCACAGACCTTGGGGAACTACCGTCTTAGCCTTGCTCAAAAGCCTAAGCAGGAGATATATGCAGTTAGTCACAGTCATGGCCATGATTGTGGCGTGAAAATAGATCACAGCATCCATGTAGCACTGGTCAGGGAACATGTGGAAAGGGCTTCCCTCCATATCTTAGCATGCACGCTCTAGTTATGGCCTGGGCCATCCTCCAGCAGTACCATCTGTCAGAAAGTAAAGCAGATCAGAGGTTAGCATCACCATCCCTTTGCTGGTGGATGGTATCCTCACACCAGCTGGTTAAAGGAGATTGAGGTATGATTTTTACAAGTATAGTATAGGTGTGTGAACTCTGAGCCAGTGACCACTAAGAGCTGCCTACACTGTTCTTTTTATCAATTATCTGACAGAGAGTCTTTAACGACTTCATGCTGTAGGTTGCAAAACATTTTATTAGCGTCAACCCTAAATTGTCTAGGGATGGAAGGAGTCGAAAGAGCTGGACATCCACATTTGTTGGACAGAGTGATATAATGAAGACCGCTGGGGGTTAAACACAGAAGGAGGGAAAAGGTCATGCCTGTTGTGGTGCTTATGAGGCCTTGATGAAAAAAATAGATTGGGTAGGTGCAATTCAAAGACATACGATACGAGGCTTCCCTGCTTGCATTGAGTCTAAAATTCCATCAGTTCAGACTCTATTCAGGGGATTTAAAAATCTCTTTAGTCTTTCTCATGTTAGTATGTAATAATCCCATGGAAGACAGAATGCTTCAAAGGGCACAGGCTTATAGAGAAGACACCTAGCAGGACCTACACTGAAATATATTAGATTTTAGTCAGAAATCATTTTTTGATTTTTAGTCAGAAAACATTTAACACAAGTGAATCTCTGCTATTTCCACAAAGAACATTTCTAGACACCTCTATTTGGTACAAGAGACAGAGCCCAGGCAGTTCTGAGGCATAGGAGGGTAAGAGGAAAAGAATGTGTCAGATCACCGGTCTCAATTGGAGCTCCGAGTTATGTGGAAGGTTTGTCATTAGAGTATGAGTTGACAATATGACTTGGAGAGAATGGTGGGTGGCAATGCTCCCATGGACACAGAGGAGCAAAGCATGTAGCTTTATCTGCACCAGTGATATAGAGCTCTTTACCCTAAAATGAAGATGACAGTTGTCTTAATAGATGTTAGTGGATGTGGTGGGGGAGGAGTCAAATTCTATTGTCTCAGTCAAATATTGTCTCAGAATATTCCCTGTGTTATGGGTAGTTTGTACCAACCACTGGAGGACATGTTTTTTTTTTTTTTTTTTTTATGAAGACTGTAATCTTGAAAATGTAGAAGGCTAGATTCCACTTATTCATATGAAATGTTGGTACATTTGATGAAATAAGTGCTAACAAAATCCCTTCTGGAAAATGTAGTACATGTACAAACACTGCACACACACATATTCACATACACACACACACACACACACACACACACACACATACAAAGAGAGAGAGAGAGTCCACAAAAGATACCTGATTTTAAAATAGACTTTGATCTACCAAGACTAACATCAATCTGTAATACTTTATAAATTGTGTTATTGCCTTTCATTGCAGTTACAGGGGCCCATGAACACATGTTTCTAATTGGATATAGATAGAAATTAATTTACTATTTCCCAGGGGTTATCACTTACTTATAATTTATGTCTTTCAAGGAAAGATGAAATATTACATCTTAAATGAAAATAAAATAATTGAAGCTGTTGGGATCCCAGTTGGGAGAGCTCTGGGTGAAGGTGTGTGCATGAAAACCCTAAGAACATCTAGAGCATTCGGTGGTGTGTTGTCAGGTCAATGATCCATAAACTGTGGGCATTTGAAAAACAGAACACTATCCTTTGAAGCCATCCTGAAAATAAGGGTCTTTACGTGAACTCAAAGAGTGTTCTGATCCAATTAGGTGATTGCCATCACATAGGAAACCTATCACTCTTTGGACTGTGGAATACATGGGAAATGGACTTTTGTCCAAGTATACAAAGTAGCTAACACATTAACTCTATAGTTTGTTTTTGAACCTGATTGGTAAAGAATATATAATTAAATATATTCTGCCAACCAGTCTATCTCTGTGAGCAATGAAAAGGCTTTTCAGGCATTTCAGGCTCAGATGGGGAACATTTTCTGATTTGACCATTACAAACTTCTGGAGGAAGAAAGGAAGAAATAGAGAGATGAAGGAGGTATGAGGAAGGTAGAAAGGGAGGGAGGAAAAACAAATGAAAATTAGAAAAGGGAAGAGAAGGTGAAAGAACGGGCAGAGAAAAGTATCCATAAAGGTGTGTGTGTGTGTGTGTGTGTGTGTGTGTGTGTGTGTGTGTGTGTTTAGTTGAAAGTCCAAGGTTAAAATCAACAGCTGAATCTGATATTTTAGCCATAACTCTTGAACATGCTGCTACCAGTAATTCAAGAGTCAGGCTGCAAACACAGAAAATAATTCTTTTCTAGGGGAAAATATGAGAGTTACAATAATATCTATGTAAGAAAATGTGGTAACAAGATTATCTTATTAATTTACTGCAAAATACCCACAAGATTCTTGAGATGAGGAGGGAGAGGAGGAGGAGGAAGAGAAGCAGGAGGAAGACTCTGCTGATTGTAAGATGAGAGGCAGACCAGACTTATAAAGGAGCCATACAAACACAGGGTCACACATCTTATGACAAGCATTTTTAGGACAGCTAGCAAGACATAATAAAGGCAGACCTGACCAGGATACCTCCCCTAATATCAATAAACATTTGGAGAGCTCCTGTAATCTCCAGGACGTTTGCAGCAATACCACCATTATTTCCCAGGACAACTGTATAGATTCACATGTTAGACTTCCGCTTTCAGCAGAGGGAACTATTGCTGAGGGAGACTAAATATCTTACCTTAACATCATTCAAGATAGCAGCTGAAAGTTAACATTAGTTAAATCCAAGGAAGAAACTTAACTAATTAGAGGGAACAGTGTCATGCCTACCTGAAACTATTTCTATATGAAAAGCCCAAACAAAACAACATGACAACAAAACAAAAACCTTGAAATTCTTGAAGGTCTACATGTGCAATAAAATATGTTCAATTACTGTAATAAAATATGCACTACATTTTTATAACAATAGTTACTTTAAGTATATCTGAGTTCTGTAATGATGAAGCTTTGTCACCGTGCTTAAAGTTGAAAGAAAATTTTGCATGTGTTTCTGAGTTTCAGGTAATCAAAAGAGATACTGCTCATGGACATTCACTTCTAAGAGCTAGATAGGGTGTGGTACAACAAAACAGGCCAGCATCCCTGGTACAAGACATGGGGTAGGGGATTGTCTTAGTCAGGGTTTGTATTCCTGCACAAAACATCCTGACTAAGAATTAAGTTGGGGAAAAAGGGGGTTTATTCTGCTTATACTTCCACATTGGTGTTCATCGCCAAAGGAAGTCAGGACAGGAACTCACACAGGGCAAGAACTTGGAGGCAGGAGCTGTTGCAAAGCAGTGCTGCTTACTGAATTGCTTCCCATGGCTTGCTCAGCTTGCTATCTTACAGAACCCAGGACCACCAGCTGAGGGATGGCACTACCCACAATGGGCCCTCCAACCCTTGATCACTAATTGAGAAAATGCCTTACAGCTGGATCTCATGGAGGCATTTCCTTAAGGGAGGCTCCTTTCTCTGTGACAACTCCAGCTCATGTCAAGTTGAAACACAAAACCAGCCAGTACAGGGGTGTAAGGGAAACAATGACAAATCAGTAACCAGTGACCTCAGATCTCAAAATTCCCCTCTATCTTGAGAAACATGTGTAGGGTGGGGAGGAAAAGAGGAGTGCGAAGGAAGGGAAAGGAGGAAGGTGGGTGTCCTATTCAGAAATCAGAGCATGAGTGTGGTTTAATTAACCTCATAGCTCACTTTGGAGCACAGTAGATTTAGAAAGTGGGGAAGAGAAATGTGGAAGGAGAGAAAAATACAGACTGAACCTGAGATGCAAACTGGGAACCATTTTCTACCGAGATGACAGAGTAGGAAGGGAGTTGATGAATGCCACTGGGGAAGGCTTATCTAGTAGGAATGTGGAGAACTGGTCAAATGAGAAAGCTGAGATCTTAAAACCAAACCTACTACAAAGATACTGCAGGGTTCTCGAACCAGATAGTGTGAACACACAAATAGTCAGCAAAAGAACTTGCTATAACTATCATTTCTACCATCCGGGTTAATAGGAAGCATTCTCAGAATGGATGTTGAGTCAGTTTGAGATCCATGATCCAAAATTAATCTTAAGCAGGACTAGTGTGTCTAGCATTGATTTTTTAAAAAAGAACTCTCAAAAAGATCATGTGTGATGGTGCACACCTGTGGTCCTATGCTCAGGGGTTTGAGGTGGGAAGATAATGAGTTCAAAGACAACGTGGTTGATGTAGTGAGATACCAACCTAGAAAAAAATCCCTTAGTGCCACTGTTGTAGTGTCGGGCATATCTTGCCATGCCAATCATTATCATAGCTGACAGTATTTACAGAGGGTTTGACTAATGATAGCTTTTACCCCCTGACAGCTTGCAGAGTTCTTTCTGACACTGAAATCTAGCTTTTGGTCTTCCTTGCTTGATTTTGTTTTTTGAATGGGGGAACCATCAGTTGTCAGACTGGACTTACGACTTACTTAATAAAATGAAGTTTATGCCTGGTACTGTAAACCTAACCAAGAACCCATGGCTGGAGAGGTCATGGACCCCAGAAGAGAGCTCACTAGTACCATCTTACTAAATTAATATACTAGCCAACTGCCTTATAAATACTCTTTCTTGTAGCTAGAGATAAGCACAACTCTCATAACTCATCAAAGGAGCTTCCTCTTGCGTCAGATGGAGGCGATTACAGAGAATCACAGCTGATCAAAGTGCACAGAACGGCAACTATGGAGTGTCTATCCTCTAGTGGGATATAACTACCACTGTAGTCAAGGTTCAGCGAGCATCGTAGAAGAGGTGGTCCAAAGACTGTAGAACCAGGGGACCAAGAGAAGTGCTACAATGTTACATCTTCTGGATAAGCTAGGGATGTTATGCCCATGAATTCTGAACAGTATGGTTATTTACACAAATCCTTCACAATACCAAACCAGTCAAAATCCCAACATGAAAGGGGTTGTGGGGCTCAAAAAGCTCCACCTCCAACTTACATGCAAATGAAGTGTAGAGTAACAAAAACTGCCCTTTACTGAGAACTCATTTTATGTGACATTGGAGTTGTGCACGTAACCTGATTGTAGGAAGGGGGACCACAGTAAACGTTATCCTTAGTCACCTAGGCTTGAGTCCTGGCTTTACCACTTACTCCCCATATGACTTTATCAACTTACTTTTCTGAACGTCCTATTTATTGTCAAGCATGGTGTCCACTCAGTAGAGTTCTATTGAATGTAAGATGACCCAAAACATGGACATCTATACACATAAAATGAGTTCTCAATAAAGGGTAGTTTTTATGACTCTACATACTTCATTTGCATGTAAATCCCTAACATTCTCTAACACAAATGAAAAAACTGAAGACTGAGCGGGTAAATAACACACAAGAAACTTACTTAGGAAAATTGTAAGTGGAATTTTACTTTCCAAACAACAGAGAATATGTTCACATTTCCTCCTCTGCCTTGGTTGTGGCCTGCGGCACCAGGTGATGCTCAGGGGAGCTCCGGGAAACACCTGCTTTACCTTGACTCTCCTGTGAAGGAGCTGCTCTATCTCCCATCTGCTATGGGAGTTCTGGAGCCCACCTTTCTCACTGTTTAAAAGTCAACTGTAAACAGTGTTATCAAGATGCTTTCTGGTGGGAAGAAAGACAAAATAACACAAAGCTTGCTCTCCTCTCCCTTTTCAAACCCGAGGTCTCTGCTGGGATCTCAGTTCTCAGCATTTCTTCTCAACCTACAGAAATGCTAACCAATCTCAGGTGAAATAAATAGGGGGAGGGTGAAGGGGGAGGAGGAGAGAGGGAGGGAGGAAAAGAGGAAATAGAACTGCATACCAAAGCCTGAGACAAAGAATAGGGTGAGTTTCCCAGTTCCGAGCTGGTATTTAAAGTTTCATATGGTTTCAGATGCCGCTCCTGAAGCCACAGAGAAAACCCGCTACCACCACTGAGAATGGTGGTGGTGCACGCCTTTAATCCCAGCACTTGGGAGGCAGAGGCAGGAGGAGGCCAACCTGGTCTACAGAGTGAGCTCCAGGACAGCCAGGGCTATACAGAGAAACCCTGTCTCAAAAAAAAAAAAAAAATAGTGGAACTACATATTGTCACCGTAATCTTCCAGCTCTGCCCACCAGTCCACCTGCTTCCTCTGTGTCTGACCTCCTGCACACTCTGCCCCTCCCCCAGTTCCCTCCTGCCCTCCTGTTCTTCCTCTCCTACTACAGTCATAAACACCACTGCTGGCTTTTATTCATCACTCTCCGCTTGCTAGACATTGTGCTAAATGCCCACTATATGCATCATTATTTAACCTGTCCAACAAAAATGCAATTTATAAAATAGTACTTTCAGGACCAGAAAAAAATTAAAAGGCTGCTGCTCAAAGATTACAATGTCTTCAATGAAAATAGGCCATACCTGAGTGGGTATCAATCATCTCAATGGAAATGCTTTTTTTCTGAAATATAAAGAGGCAACATAAATGGAATTTGTGTTACCTTATTGCCACTGTATGAGGATAACAGTAAATGGCTTCAATTGCTTATACAAGTGAATTTGACACATCAAGTTTAAAATAAGCTTGTTATTTGTTTAAATGGCTTATTTTTATTGAATTATATATGCAATTCATGATTGTGTGTTTTTCTTAATAACTATCTTGGAGTAAAAGGAAGGAAGGTAGACTATTTTTTCCAACGTAACCCTTATGTATAATATAATTCGGCCCAACATAGATTAGACTTTTGAATATATGTTATTTTTATGTAATGCACATGCCACATTGTTTGTGTAAACATACTGTGGATCATATTCTCAGGAGTTATTTGTATCCTATAAGAAACAATAGTAAGCCTAAGTGATGTATAATTGTAGTCTGCTTTGGAAGTACAGCAGAACTGTACCTCAATCCAGGTCCTGCAGCCTCATGGCTATATGACCTTGAGTCAGTTCTTTAGCCTAGAAGCCCATTAAATTTTTTCCTTGGTAAACATCGAGTAATGATAGATGCTTTGCCCAGTCATTGTGAAGGTGGATTGAGGTAGCGAATGAAACACCTGATGTAGGGTACATATTCCGTATGATCTGGTCCTCTTTCTCCATGATCCTTTCATTTTTTTATAGCAGTGTGCTTCAATCTGCACATGCACTGATATTGACCTACATGATATAGCATGTATGCATATATGTGAATGCTTTTGTATACACTCATATCCACATATGAAACCACATTCATAAGAGCATCCATTTATGGAATTCCAGGCATATCTCCCACTGCAATATCATGCTTCACTTCAATCCATGTGGAATGTTATATAGAACCTTACTTACAG
This sequence comes from Apodemus agrarius, assembly GCA_964023405.1. Lineage (NCBI taxonomy): Eukaryota > Metazoa > Chordata > Mammalia > Rodentia > Muridae > Apodemus > Apodemus agrarius. Next base: position 69,442,316 of record OZ030021.1, on the reverse strand, counting down.
ATACATAAAATCTAATAAAATGTTTCTCTCTACTATGCCTGGGTGACAATACCCCGGAAGTCATGGATGTGTCCTAGCACCACCTAGTGGGAAATTCCATTTTCTACCCCATGATGCAGCATAGTGGTTCTCTAGTCATTGCTTCCACTCACCATTTTTGAGGTGGGGAAGGGGGGTGTCCTTCCATTACCCAGAAGAGTACCCATACTGAATAAGGCGATCTGCACTTCTCTTTAGATCTTTCCTGTTTTCGTACTGAGTGAGTGCATTGCATTGACATCTGCCTGCCTCTGTTGACAAACAAAGCCAACACTTGAAGCCCCTCTGCCTACTTCATCAACCGGACCTGAAGGACTGTGAGTACAAGCTTCATTTTTAAGTCTGTGTCTTCAGGTCCTAGAAGGATAACTAAATAAGGATAACTCAGAAGTTATAATGATGACTTCTGAGCTGGGCAATGGTGGCACACACCTCTAATCCCAGCACTTGGGAATCAGAAACAGTGAGTCTTCTGAGTTCTAGGCTATCCTGGTCGACAGAGTGAGTTCCAGGACAGCCAGAGCTGCATAGAGAAACTTTGACTCAAAAAAAAAAAATAGCTTGCTAAATCTAAACATAGGAGCATTTTACATTTTCTTTCTCAGAAAGAATAAAAAGGTTCTACTTTCAAGAATTTTGATGTTTGCACAATTCCATAGACCATTCATTTTCAAGAGATTGGTTGGCACTGGTGTTCTTTTGGTCATAAAGGAAACCAAATTGATTGTAGAAATTGTTCCTACATCTCTTTGATTAGCTCACAACCATTTCCTTTAGTGGGTGGGATTTTATGCACCAAAAGAGTCAATAATAGTGGAGAAATCCCAGATCATCCAGTTGTATTTGTACAGATGATTATAATGCACCCGTACTGTCCCATTCAAAATCTGGGAGGTGACTGAGAAACACTGTCAGGGTGAGGGAAGAAGTAAACACACAATTCATATCTTCCTGACTAGTTAATTGGGCTGAAGAGCCAATAAATCCTATTAAATTTACTCAAACCTTTATCAATATTCCAATAAAATTATCAGAAAAATTAATTATCCTATTTAGGTTTCTCACTTAACAGTACGTCATATATAAGTAGAGTAGAAAACCAGTGGGCTTCATTCTCCTATTAACTTGTCCCAAATACCCACTCAGGTTCAGAGACACTTATATTGACATGATAGATTATCCAACTGTGCCACATAAAACGTTCCTATTTTTATCCTATCTCTGTTCCCTGTACTTGTGACAAAAATGGTAGAGATTTCTACCTAAAAGCCCCCATAGTCCAGGAAGAAAAGATAGGGACTAAGTAGACAGCAGGTAAATGAGAATCAGGAATGAGATTTATCAGTTGAATATATTCATCATAATATTTCAACTACTTATATAAGCTAAATCTTATGGAAGAAGGCAAAAATATGGGTCAGACATCATGTTCTACCTTTCTCCCCAGTGCACATAAATTAGAAGCACATGAACATACTCAACTTAACACATGGCAAGAACATAGCTCATCTGAAAGGGCTGGGTTTGTTTTGTCAAAGGTGGAATGCCCAACTTTCACCTTCTGATTCTTTACTCATGGGGTAAGTGCTGGGCTCCTTCATATCAAGAGGGGATACATCAGAATGTCAGTCTCTTGTTTGGAGAACTGTGAAGAAAGAAACAAAATCTCCATGCTTTCACTATGCTTGAGATGATTGATTTACAAACAGGTTCTTTATCAATGGTATGTATTTGTTTCTCTAAGAATGGTCTTTTGTTCCTCTCTCTCTTTTGTAATATTATAGTCTGATATTCCCTTCTCCGACTCAGAAATCATTGATTCTAAGTTGATCTGTATTGACAATTTCATATAGTTCAATCCATCATCATGCTGGATGCTGGAGTAGGGTGGGGACATTATTTTGTCTTTTACTTGGTGCTCAGGCAACATTCACATTGATTTCTTGGCTTCCATGTTTGTCAGGTGATCATTTGTGCTTTTCCTGTATTGTCTTTATCCGAACTGTATTTCAGATGAATCTACAATAGTTCATCATTAACAGCAAACATTTATTGAACTCTTATGGGCTGTGGATCATCAGGCTCTAGGCTACAAATTGGAGATAATAAGAAAAGTTTAATGTTCTTCTCTACCCTGGAGGATTTTCCTATCTATGTGACCATGTTTCTTAAACAAACAAAGAACAGTAATAGCAAAAGATATGTAACAGATCACACCCTGGAGCACTACAGGCAATAGTTGTTTCTACTCAGAAAAGAAATTGGTGAGGGCTAGATGGCCTGAGAAGGTATTAGGTATAAGACAGGATTGCAGTGACTTCCTAAGAGAAGCAAAGGTTCTGTTTATAGGATCCTGAGTATGAGATGTTTCTGCAGGTCTCAGAAAAAAAGAAAAACCACAGTACCCATATTTTAAGCTGCGATGACCTCACTATTCATGGGGTAAGGCTAAGAATCCATGCGCAGCTGATTTCTGGGTACTTCTTTCAGTGCCCAGATTTAGCGCCCTTACGCACCTCACCTCACACATGGAGGAAAAGCCGAACACTCTGCTAATTTCGTCACTCAGATCCTGTACACCAGACTGTACGGCTGCCTTGCTTTCCTTAAATACTTCCCTCATTCTCCAGCTTTGAAGCCCCTTTTTGGAAAAATGGGCATTGGATGACTTCTCAAAGCTAACTATGTTTTAATATATCAGATGAAAGGGGCACAGAAAGTAACTTTGTTGTAAATGCTGCCTCTGGAAGGGGTAAGATGTATTGGAGCTTGATCACAGAGAGGATGCTAATCTCTCAAAGGAAATCACAGTTTATGAGAAGTTCTGGGTTGTTGTTGTTGTTGTCTTATTATAACAGAGAGATATTCAGACTTTTGAAGATTAATAAGTTACTAGTCATTTTGTAGCTCTTACTAGTCCAGATATATATGTCTTTGTCTCACCTTATTAGCTAAAAACACTGTAGGAAGATTGTGGGAGGATTATTAATATTTTTAAAGGAAAAGTCCAGTGGCCTTCGTAATATCAATTCTTTTTCTTGATCTCTCTGTGACTCATAGTTTTTCTTTTTCTTTTTCTTTTCTTTTCTTTCTTTTCTCTTTTCTTCTTTTCCTTTTAGAATCTCTCTGTGTTATAATTAATTTTGGCTTTGGGAAAATAGAGGCAGGGAAGAAATAAAATTCTTTCCTTGAAGATTCTTCCTTTTACTTCATATAGAAATATCAACTGTGAAGAACACACGACACGACACAAATAAGTCTTAAGAAAGACAAGTTAAATTTTTTTCCATTGTATAGCAGGTTCTTAGATTTAATTTGGGTAAATATTTAGTGAATTTTAATATAAAATGTTCAGTCAAGGATATTCTTCTTTCAGAAGACATATTTGCAGAGATTAGAGATTAGAAGGTAGGGTTGCCTAGCTTCTCTAAGGGACCTCCGTAAGGTTGTTATTTCCAGTCAATTCTTTTGCTATCATGAAAGATTCATAACAGAAATCTATCCCTTTGGCCATCTTAGATGCAGAGTTCAATGGCACCCAGTAAATTCACATTGTTAAGCCCCCTCCAGTACCATGCACCTCTAGAACTTTTAATAGTATTAAATTACAACTGTGATCATGAGATAATAATACCCAGTCTCTACATCTCTCAGGCTCTCATAGTCACTGTTCCACTTTCTGTCTCTAAGAATGGGAATGCTCTGAGCAATTATAAAGATGGAATCACATGGCAGATTTAATATCTCTTTTTTTCTCTCTGTCTTAGTTCACTTTGCAAAATGTCTTCAAGTTTGGTCCCTGTAATGTGGGTGAGCACTCCCTTCCTCTTTGAGGGTGACAAATATTATTTATAAACATACACAACATTTATTCTGGGTGGCACATCAGGGCGTGGTGACGCAAAATGTTCATTATAAATAGCATCTATCTATGTCCACTCTTTTGGTATTTTTTGGTAACACAAGATTTTCTACATATTATAAAATGTATAGTGATGTGATTGAGAGCTTGAATGTTGTTGGTTTCTAAAGCAAATATGCCGGGTGATTTCAACCAGAAAGTATTCGTTCTGAGAATAAGTAAAAAATAATAGCCTGGATTAAAAAGAAACATTTCTAATATATTTTAACTCTTCTTTTCTTCTAAGTCTTTGAAGCAATTTAGCAATGTCAACTCAGTGTCACCAGGTCACGAGCCTTAAAAAGGGGCTCTTCACAAAAGGGGAGTGGGAGGTCAAAGGACTCTGTGAGTGTCGCTTCCAGTGGCATCCTTCCCAGATCCTCTTGATACACAACCATTCAGAATTCTCTAAGGAATCTCACTGCTTCAAAGAAGTCTTTATTTTCCAAGGACATCTGAATTCTGAATCATGTTTCATTGTTATTTTTGTAGCACTTTGAAATGTTCACATTAAAACAAGATAAAATGTTTAAGAAGGTGGCAAAGATCAGAGCATCCGAGACTGTAAAATCTCAGTTCTTTTTGAGTTGGGCTGAGTGAATTGTGATCCACAGACAAATAAATTTGCCTCAATTTTCCCATTTCAGGACAAAAGCATTTATATTCAGTCAGAGCATTCATTTGATACTTTCTGGAGAATTCTTTAGCTGTGCTCAAGTGTTTGTCTACATAAAGAACTCAGAAAAATTGATGCAGTAAATAATTTCAATACCGGTTGTCTGCTTTTATTGTGGAAAGCACGGTTATGTTATTTAAATAAATTTATTTAAATAAAATGCTGTTGAAATAAAGATTTCTCCTAATCCTTTTCTCTGTGGAGAAAGAAGTATATAAATGCAGTTAAAGCCTTTGTTAGAAGCAAGTTCACTGCAGAACACAATTACTAACCCTGGAACCCAAAGTGGGAGAACATGGTGACCATGGGAAGGAGATGGGTAGAAGAAAATCCACAAGGTTCAGGGGAAACATCCACACTCTTTGAGAAAGGTACATTTGCAAAAGACCAAAGAGCAACAAAACTCAAAAAACTCAATGCCCTGGCCTTATGTCTTTTCATGTCTATTTTTCTGTTTAGTTTTAACCTTCATTTCCCCAAATTTCCAGGACATACACCTTTAGTTTGCTTTTGAGTAAGCAATGTGGTTATTATCTACATGTAAGCAGAATGCATTAAGCAACTAAACTGTAGAATGGAGAAAATTCTTGAAGTGGAATATAGTAAGTGAATATTGGTGGAGGAAGACCACAGAGAGGAAAAGCTACCAATAAGTAAAAATCAAATATCAATAAAGCATGAAGCCATCCAAGGCTTGAGCTTATAAACAGTGAACATTTGGGATCTCAGGTCAAGCAGCCAAGTGAAAATGATCATTGAACTTTGAGTTTTCTGATGGCCAGTAGTTATAAAACAGGAGTGTAACTCCGGAGTGAGATGACATTATCAGCAGAAAAATAAATGATACTGATTTGGCAGATGAAGCTACAAAGGACGCAGCTAGAAAGAACTTGATCTTGGTAGTGATTAAGCAGCTTACCTGGAGGATGGAAAAAGTGTTATTTGATCCTATTTGAGTCACCTGGTCTAATACCAGTGGTCACCTACACTGTGCTCATCTGATAGGAAAATTGTATCTAGCAAATACTATCAAGAAATGACTATCATGCCTTTTCTTTTTCAGTTAAAATGATCCAGACCTTTGTTGCTCAGAGTTTGGGTCTCATCATTCCTCAGTCCTAAGCTTCTTGATTCTGTTAAGGGGAGAATTGTTTGCAAACAATGTTTCAAGCAACCACCAATTCATTACACTGAGGCAGAATTTTGAACTTGTCTAATTCAAGTTTGATCTTGGCTCAGAAAGGAGTCTGTGAGGGAACCTGTTATATTCCTGTTGTACAGCCTTGAGCCCTGTCACAGGACATGAAACCATTTGGAATACACTCAACCACTAAACCTGCTTAGGATTTCAACAACATGTTATTGTGTCCCTTGATTATAATATTTAGAGACCAATATTAAACTAATTTGAGCAAATAGAGGGGATTGTTGAGATCTATATTAAATCTGGGGCTGTATTCAAAGCATCACAGATCAGCTGGTTTGAACAATAGAAATTTACCTCCCAAGACTAGAGACTAGATATTCAAAGTCAGCTGTTTGTCACTTTGAATTTTTTTCTTAAGGTCTCATTATTTTGCAGGTGGTGACCTTTGCTCTGTGTCTTCAAACGACCTTTCCTTTTGTGTAAATGTATCTCGTACCTCCTCTGTATGTAGAAAAATCTTCTTTGTTAGAGTACCAGGCATATTAGATCAAGAGCCACCTAGTGCCTCCTTTGAACTTAATCATGTTTTTCAAGGTGCACCTATTCAAGCACAGGAAATTTTGGATAGCAAAATTCAGCCAACAACAGGATTGTCTGATCAAAGTACTTAACTGGTAAAGGTGACACTTGACTGGAAAATTGATGACTCAAATATGGTTAAGAATTTCTACATTTCATCTTTGTTCCTGTCATTGTATGTTTCATAACAAGCACTCTGTTAGGAGAGCCATAACATTCCAGCACTCTGCCTCCAAATCAACCACCAGCTGTCTTATGACTATGGCACTATGATTGATCTAAGTTCAGTAAGTGCTCCCCACCAGATCACCTAGTCACTATAGCCAAGCAAGGAGTCAGGGTCTTACAATATATCAGTCCATTTCTAAAACAGTGGAGAATGCTTGGTTAGGAGAAAGAATTTTCCCAAAGAAGTATGCTAGGAAAAATATAGGCCAGATATTCAGTGTATCATAGGGGACCAAAGGTAATCAAATGAGCAGAAGAGTTCCAGGGTAATGTAATAAATTTGGTAGACATACTGGAATTTTGTGGAATCTGCAAAGGGTTCATACAGATAGTAACCTTAAAGAAAAACCCAAAGATGCTGGAAACTTGCCGAGGGACATGAAGCACAGGGAAAATGCATATATTCATATATGGGAACTTTAAGAAATCTTAAGGTTTTTGATTTTGACAAAGTAGAATAGAATATAAAAAGTGAGGCCAGAGAGCACACATCCTCAAAATAGGCAGTTTGGGAGGCCCACGGTAGAACAAGAGTGAGCACGTCATGTTGGCACTGTTCCCAATTAAACAACAAAGCGCAGAATTTCCATTAAGATGAAGATATGAAGGGGGAGGAATGGAAAGTGTAATTTGTGGTTGATGCTTTGAGAAAGCTTAAAATTCCCATGTGATGAGTAGAGCCACGTGGGTCTGGCCATGATACTGATGAGGATTCTGGGCTGGAAACGTCACCACTTTGATTCTATTTAGCCACTTGTTTTGAGATGAAAGGATTTAAACTTAGGACCCTGACAGTTTGACTGGTTTCTATTTATCTTTCCGTTCATCAAGTATGTGTCTTGAGTACTGGCTATCAGCTCCATCTGGCCTCTGTACTGACCTGAAGTTGGAATCCTTATCTGGCAAAGGTCCAGTCCATGAAAAAATGCAAACTAGTCATCATGGTTTAACCATGAACAATTATACCAAATATGACACCACTACAGAAAGAATAACATATTAGAGATGGAGACAGTTCTAAGTGCTCCAAGAAAGGAGCACTTCATTGTGAGTTTTCCCTGGATTGCAAAGATGACTGTGACTTCCATAGGCAAAGACAAGGAGGGGGAGTGGTCATGGCGAAGAGACCTGAGCACCAACTGGAGGGAGTCTGAGCAAGAAAGCAAAAATGGAGAAAAGCATCCAAGACAAAGGCATTAAGACTTGCAATGACAGGGTCCTCTGGAATTGACATGGCCAACTTTCTGAGGAACCGCCAGACTGATTTCCAGAGTGGTTGTACTATCTTGCAATCCCACCAACAGTGGAGGAAAGACACATGCTCCACTATGTTCAGAGCAGCCTTATTTATAATAGTCAGAAGCTGGAAAGAACCCAGATGTCCTTCAATGGAGGAATGGAGACAGAAAATGTGGTTTATTTATACAATGGAATACTACTCAGCAACTAAAAACAATGAATTCATGAAATTTGCAGGCAAATGGTTAGAACTGGAAAATACCATCATAAGTGAGCTAACCCAATCACAAAAGAATACACATGAAATGCAATCACTGATAAGTGGATATTAATTAGCACAGAAGCTCTGAATACTCAAGGTACAATTAGCAAATCAAAAGATTCCCAAGAAGAAGGAAGGAGAGGGTCCTGGTCCTGAAAAGACTTGATCCAGTATTGTAGGGGAATACCAGAACAGAGAAATGGAGGGGGTGATTGGGGAATGGAAGGAGGGAAGAGGACTTATGGGACATATGGTAAGGGGGGAACTGGGAAAGGGGAAAGCATTTGGAATGTAAACAAAGAATATAGAAAGTAAAAAAATAAAATAAAATAAAAGACTTGCAATGACCATCTTCCCTTCTGATAGCACTATATACTATCTTCTGTTAAATAGTCTACATGTCAACCCATGTTTGAGACTTTCTATGTCACTTGCTATCTATCAGTCAACCTCTTCTCTAAACTCTAGCCCTACATAGAAGGGCTCTTCCTGCCAACCACTACATTTCCCAAAGAAACTCAATAGGAGGTAACTGAAAAAAATACCTGCTTTCTTAATGTTATACATACTCAGCCAGCTCCTCACAAGTAAAACTGGGAAAGCATGTGAGAAGACCATCTCTACCATCTTATGCTTCATCATAGACCATCATGTTCTAAGGCTTTGGAATTTTCCAGTAGCTCTCATGGGTGAGGCCTTTATTACTATCTCCATGTCTCTAAAAATGAGCAAAACGGGAGCTTACAAAGATGGCGTGTCCTATATGAGATCCAGAGATGGTTAGTGAAAGAGCTAGGAATCTGACTTCAAACAGTGCACATCTGATGTCACACTGAGCACTTGAGGACAACAGCCCATCCCTGTGTCACAGATGTCAGCTGAAATTACATGGATTACCCAAAACTTTGCCAATTTGTGTTGAAGTCCTTCCACCATTATTTTTACCATTTGTTTGGTGGGTATAGCCTAAATACTGAAAGGCTTTAGAATAGGGTTTTACTGTAAGGAAAATAGGAATTTAAAAGAAAACAAAGGAGGAAGCATTTCAAGTATAAAAATTTCAAAGACCAAGTAGATCCATGAGGCAAGATGGAGTGACATAAGGCCAGAAGGCCTGGGAAGAAGCAGATTTGGCGTGAAGGGAAGCTTGATTCCAACCTTGACTTAGACAGTGGACAAACCACAGTTTCTATACTCCTCAGTTTCTTGTCTGTAAAGCAATGCTATTGAAAAGACTGAGACAAAAATCCTACTTTTGAGACATATTAAATTCTTAGCAGAGTGCCAGGCAGAGAGTACCCATTGAAGGAAAGTTGCTGTATTACTTACTTTTTGTTTGTAGGGTGAAATTCTAACCTGTACCTTATGCACAGTGACCACCCCACCCAGGAGAAACTTCACCCACTGGACAATGTATCCTGCTGGCCTTTCTTCCATGCAATGCACACATTTCACTAAAGAACACAAACTGAAAGCTTAACTAGAACAGAAGAAAAAAGTCTTTTTTTTTTTTTTTTTTGTAGTTCTCCTTTTTAAATACACTTGGGGAAACTATGATGAAAAAAGCTTTATTTATGGTGAGGACTTAATGAGTAGCTGAAGAAGAAATAGGTTCTTGCCTTCACCTTTCACATAGGTTTTCAAGTGGTGTATGTCGGTGTCTGTGTCTGTGTATATATCGTTTGCTTCCTTGGCTGGATCTCCATGAGCAGCCTCTACTAGGACTTATTAGACTAGGACATAGCTATTCTCTTTTCCACTGACCAATGAAAGTGAAAGATATCCTCTTCCAGCTACTTTAAGCAGACAGCATCCTTGAAGACCAGAGGCTAGTCAGCTACCTTGGACAGAGCCCCAAACCTGAGCCCCACCCCTTCACCCCCCTTACACACTCCCCACCCCAAGACTCCAGACTATTCTGCACTTCAATTGGTCTCACAGGAGAAATGGGGCCTTGGTTAACTGCCTCTGGTGAGACATATAATATAAACACAAACTGCTGTGCCCCACTTCAGAGAAGCCACTCCAGTCCACTCAGGCACCTTTGACTTTATTCTCACTAATTCCAATCCTCCTTTATAAACTTTAATAAGACCATGTTTTCATCTGGCCTCAAGGGACTAATTTATTTATTTAAAGTAATAATACAGTTTTAGCATAATCCCTTGTTCCCAAGAAGTAAGGAGACTCTTTGAACAATTTGTTTTTCCCATCCTTGAAGTGTGAGGGAGACCAAGAAGCCACTTGTGGGGGGTCTCAGGGTCCACTGTCATGGCAACAGCTAGATTTTTCTAGGCTGCCTAGCCATCACCCTCTGGGAGTAAAGCATTAGGAAACAGACTCAACACTTTTCTTCTTTCTCTCACATGGCTACAAGTTTCCCCTTTTCAAGAACCAGGCCCCCCCCCCGCACAGCTAGGCTTTAAAACAGCAATTGGGGCTAAGTTCCCCCAAGGCTTCAGGCAGAGGCCTGTAAGAGGCAGGATGGACAGATGGTGGGTTACAACTCTGCATTTTTCTTCATGGTGTGGAGTCAAAGGGTTTGTAGACATCTATAAGAGCTGGGAAAGTAAGCACGCTTTAGGAAACAGGAAGAATTCCAAAATCTTAATCTTCATTGGTCATTGAGGGCCAGAACCACCTCCAATAGGGAAACCCTTGTCATTTGACAATTGTCTGCTGGCCATTGTCTTAAAAACTTTAAATGAATTATTTCATTTCACTCTTATATGAGGCACACACTAATATGATTTCAATATTGCAGATAGAATGAAGTCTACATAAATTAGACACACTGTTTAAGATTAGAGAGCTTGTAAGCAATCACTGGCTGTAGGGAACATTTGAATCCATTGTGACTCTCAGGCTGGACTGGTTAGTGCAGGATGATGGGGGTGGCTATAGCAATTAAGAATAATTTGATGTCAATTAATTTTAGTTGCCTAAGCTACTTAAGCAAATTGTTCTTTGCTCTTCTCTGCTAATAAGCGTCCAGAGATAGGTAGCCCGGGGTCCGTACTCAGCAACTCAGTGAAGCAGAAGGATTCCTTCACCCTTTTTCTCATGCCTACCACCTGATAACAAGGTCACTCATCTCCAGAGGTCGCATCTGTTTTCAAGTCAGGAAGAGCAGGGTTGATGCTAGTACTATCTCTTACCAGTAAGAGGGAACATGCTTTTCAGAGCCAACCTACGGATGAAGAATCTCATTGGTGAAAAAGAGGTCCTTCCTCCTTCCTGCCATGAGCTGGAAGAGAGATTAAAAAGAGCAAGAATTTATCTCTGCAGCTGTGTCGTGCTCTACAGTGAAAGAACAGTTTATCTCACAGCTAATGTGTCAGATCAGCATTCCTTAGTCAGAGAGAAGGGGATCATCCACATGAGGCAAGTATAAAAATGGTGTCCTATAATAGACCACATTGGACCAAATAACACATTAAGAAGAGATCTCTATTTCTCATGTCTGGGAAGTCCAAGATGAAAGGTACTAGCATTTGGCCCAATGATAAGCTTCTTGTATATTAATATAGCAGGAGCAAGGGCTGCAGTCCCATTAGTGAGACACAGGCCTCCGTGCCTGGTTATCTCATAAAGGATCTACCTCTTTTGTTATCAAATTGAAAGAACCTGAATTTAGGAGGCAATGCATTCAAAGCAAGGACAGTAAAGCTTGCTAAGGTCTTGGTCCTAGGGCTCTGTGTGTGTGTGTGTGTGTGTGTGTGTGTGTGTGTGTGTGTTTGTGTGTGTGTGACTTGTATTAGAGCAGCATGTAAGTACCAATTCAGAAAGCCACCGTTTCTCTGCACAGGCATATACTGCTGCCCACATACTCTGTCAGCCATACTTTCTGACTCCTGCCTTTGAATGAGGGGCATATTTTAGTTACTATAATTTGTTAATTTGTTAAGTTTCAAAGAATTTTTTCCATGCCTTAGGGCTGCATTCCATTGTAGGGAAGGGGGTTCTAGGTTCATGTATGAGAAGTTTTGTGTCCCATTTAAAATAGATTGTGTCACTTTAAGTAGATAATAGAAGAATTCTTCCTTTTCTATTTCCATTTTCTCATTACGAATGTCTTTTCTATAAGACAAAAGAGAATCTGTCATTGATTAAAGGGATTAAGAATAAGAACAATGAAAATGAGGATCATGTTAGTGACAGAACATGGGGTGATTTATTATTATTACAACATTTTCTTTAAAGTTAAATTGTATTTTGGTCAACAAGAAAAAGAGAAAAAATATTTCAGATCATTGAACAAGAATATAAGACCTAATTATCATGACAGTGGCAAGTCTTAATAAATGTAATTGTCGAAAAATTTCTGGAGATGGAGCTGTTTGCAAAAGGCTTGGGGTTTCTCTGTATGTTGTTGCTGGGCTGTGATATAAGGACTCCCTCTTTGCATAGGCGGGACCTATTACTACCAGGTGAACCTTCTGGTTACCAGGTTCTTCTGATTGTTTGAAAAGGAATTTTAAACACTTGGTGACAACCACATTACACCCATTCATTTCTACCAAACCAGAGAACAGGTCTTGAGTATCCTTTAAGAGAGACTCCTTCATGAAACTTCTAGATCTGACCTCTCTCCTCTCAAACTGGCAGTGGAGGATGCATTTATTTATCCTGAAGACTAGCAAAGAATCCAGAATATCTCTTTGGGGCTTTTCTCTTGAACTTGTCCCTTACATCAGATTGCCTTTGCCTTGACACTGATATAAATGTCATTCTAAACCCTTGACCTAAGCAAACTAGTTGCACTCAGCCCACTGAAGTCCAGAAGCTTGTTAGATGCTACATGGTAAGGAACTGCCCCAACGGATGTTGCCTAAGTTCCTGCTCTTGCGACAAAATGTGCTAAATCTTGGGCGCCATTCCTTTAATATCAGACAGTTCGGTCATGTGGCTCTCTATACTCACACAACCTTGACTGTGCAGCCCAGTTCATCTTTCCAGGGTTCCCAAGGCCTTTTCCAGCAAACATACCCATTACTACTACCTGTCTCTACTCATCTGGGAGCCACCACTAGATCCTACTTTCTTTTAGAAAGACTCAGTTTGACATGGTTGGGGCATCCCTCCTTACTTCTATCATAAGCCTGCAGTATTTCAGAAAGCAAAGACAGTGTCAGTGGAAAACTTTTAGATATATTTGTATGATCCATATGTCTGTTCATTTACTGGCTAGTTCTAGTAGCACTCAGTAACTCCTGGACAGAAGCTCAGTCCCACCTTACAGAGAGACACAAGTCAGAAATTAACAACCGAAGAGTTAAATGTATAAGGAGAAAAATTCAGAATGGTGGATTTGAAAGTCAAGTCAAAAACTGGTCCCATAAACCAATCATTTTTTTTAAGGTTTCTTTCTCTGCTTTCAACCTTTCCTTTTGGTTTGTCCACAGAGTTAAATGAGGACTTCCAGATCTACTTATGTCTACTAAGAAATCTTCTGACACTTAGAGTGTCATTAACTCAAGTTCTACCTTTTCTCAAGAAAGAGGTGTTCTTGGAACGCTCTTCAGTCAACTTCCTTAAATGATCTTAGTCTCATCAACCGAAAGCCTACTCAGAGCTCGGCATATTGACCCAAGTGCTCAGGGGGTTGAAATAGGGGAATTACAAGTTCAAGGCCAACCTAGACTTTATAGCAAGATCCAGTCCAATGTGGACTGCATGAGCCTCTACCTCAAAAATAATCCCTTACCAGTTGAAGGTTAAGAAATTTACCTAATCCCAGAACTTGCTACTAAGTTTCTATTAGAACACTTCACCCTATATAGTGAACATGGTAGGCAGTGTAAGTCTGTATCCACACTGCTTGGAATTCAAACCATGGGCGGGAACAGATGACTTGTTTTATGTCTTTGGGTGAGTTAGCATCCCTGTGCCACAGTTTCCTAATCTCAACAATGGGGTCAATAATAAACTATATCTCAAGCATTCAATTATTTAATTTGCATAGAGTTTGAAACTGAGTATAAAAAGTTCTCTTCACGGTCATCATCATCATCATCATCATCATCATCATCATCTTTAATATTACCTGTCAGCTGATTCTACTCATAAAGATATTAGTCACCAGATCCTCTTGCATTTTTGTGGTTTCTCTTCTAGTTCCTACTTCCTTGTTTTATGTGGTCCATATTATGATTCTTTGGCTGCCATTTACCACAAACTTAATAACTTGAACATAAAAAGGTTAAAGGTCAAAAATCTGAGTCTAACTGACCCATTGTCAGTGTTTTGGAGGAGCTGTGTCTCTTTCTAAGGGCCCATGGTAGAATCCATTATTGTGCTTCTAAAGGCTGCTTACATTTCCAGAGACATCAACATTGTCCTAACTAGTCAAGTTTTTGTTTGTTTGGTTGGTTTTTGTTTTTGTTTTTGTTTTTTTTGTTTTTGTTTTTGGAACTGTTCCATGATCATAGCCAGAAAATGGTCTAGAGTCCTAAGCATTTGAGTTCAGTTGTGTCCACTTAGATGGTATAATTCAAGAAAACCTTTCTATTGGGAGACTATGCTGAACCATGAGTAAAGTAACATTCATTGTATCTGAAGTTTCCTTCTTGGAGACTCATTGTTCTGCCTATCTGTACAAGGTACTAGGGTGCAGATCTCTCCCCTGCTAACTTTTCTTCATGAAGCCTGGCATGGAAAATTTTCTCAAAAGGTCTGGGTAAACGTAATCCAGAATTTAATATAAAAGACTAAAGCTCCAGGAGAATTTCATTCCCAAAGACATTTTCTTAATGTTATTTATACAAACTATTACAATGAGCTGCTATACTTTTTTGAATTAATATCTCAGAAATAAAAGCAATATTTTATTTCAAGTTTCAATTATGTTAATTTTTAATAACAGCAGAAATAAGGAAATATTAACAAGAGTGCCAAAGCCAAGAGCATTTTACAGTATTCTGTGCAGTCTCCTTGGGTATCAGAGGATATAGTGGCCTTACTATACCAGGTCTGCCAAGTAAGAGACTAATGATTAAACAGACTGACTCACTTTCAAAAAGTAACAGCATGATCCAGATTCAAAAATTGAAATAATAAAAGCCTGGTGTCTTGATGATCAAGCTTGACTCCAAATATCTCCCTGTGTTTTCAGCCAGCATACTTTGACCATTTCTGTCTCTATATTAACGACACAGATAATGCCTAAATCACTGTCTTCTTTGTGCCACTAATATTTGCTCTCAGTATGACCATTATACAACTAGCACATACATAAAATATATACACTAATGGGCGTGAGGGGTGGAGATCATGTTCTGAGAATGGCATGCATGTTAATTATCTAGGTTGTAGGTGTACATGAAGCACTAGATAGTTTATTCAAGATCATCAGGGCTTTTCCATTTCCCTGGTCAGCGTTTTCAGAGTGGAAATGAGAACAACCCTTCAAATAAATGAGTGTTACCAGTGTTATAAATGCTTAAAGGGTGTTACCAAGGAAGAAATGCGCAGCTTTCTCTAGGAAGAAGGAAATAATGAAGCTAGAAGCCTTTCTTATAATGCCTTAAAATGTTTCCTAAGTCTATGAAATAAGATTCCATTGCAGCAGTGAAAACATAAACTGATGGGAGCTTGCCCTACTGTTGAAACTGGGAAGAGAGTGCCTACCCAGCCGTGGCTGTAACATGTCTCAGCCCATTGTTCTAATTACCTGGTGTTCTGAAGGATGTTTAGAAATGTCAAAAGATTAGGCAACTTGGACTCCAGCCTTGAAGAGTCATTTGGCATGCTTGCAGGAGACCCCAGGCTAGAACCATAGGCAACACCCTATGTGATAGAATGCAAGTGACTGCGTTTTAGATACCTTTTAGACTGTTACTTTAAAAACTGTTATAAGTCCAACATAATTGGCTGAGTCACAAGGGGTTTTTGAAAAGCACCTCCTAGGTAGTCTGCTCCAGGCTAGATGTTGTGAGAGATGAAACTAAGCTACTTATAGGCCACTTGAGAGACATGCCCAGGAAAACACAAAAGGACACTGTGGTTCATAATGTAATTGAGTATCATATGAGGCTTCCAGTACTGGTTCAAAAGGAGGCCATCAAAAGAATGGCAAGCTGTCCTTATATTAATTTTTCTTCTGTTTAAATGCCTACATGGGAGTTTTGCTTTGCTTCTGGTCAAACTCTTTCTTCTTTTTGTACTTTGAGACTATCAGCAATGTGGAACCTTTGTTTCTACTCAAAAGTGTTTTTCTATTATTTAGACTTGTTCCACCATAGACTAATTCATGGTACCAAAGACATTTAAGCAAAACCTAGAGGCTTGTCTTTCTGCAGGGTTGCTGAGAGGAGTACTATTTTGTTAGAGATTAGACAGATAAGTCCCTTAAGGTTGGAAGCCTCTTAATATAAGGTCATATGACTAATATGTCTTTGTAGAGAGTGGACCACCCCACAAATGAAGCTCTTGCTCCATGAATTATATAACTCTGCCCTTAATGGATTAATTGACTTTTCTATTGTTTAGGGTTCAAGTGGAGAAAGGGAGAAATGACCACATAGGAATGTGGGTAAATATATATAATCACCAACCCTGTCTCTTGTTCATAATCTCTTGAAGATTTTTAGAAAGACAGGATAAACCTTATTGCTCCAGAGACAAATGAAGTCACGCTATGATTAGGCAATACATTTGACATGACTCACTGAGCCCATCGTTTCTTTGACTTAATGATTGAGTTTTGTAAATGCTGCTTGGCCTCACTGCCCTCCAAGGGTGTGTGTACATTTTGTTTCCTTCCTAAGTCCTCTTCATTTTCCACCCAAGCCCCTGCCAGAGCCACAATGTCTGTTAATGTTCACAATCCCTTCAGGTAAGAAAACACAACAACTACCCCACAAACACTGGCCTCTTAATTTTCTGGTGCTAAGGAGTATTTTAAACCTACTTATCAGAAAAAAATGAGAAACTAGCTCATGGGAGGAATTAAAATTAAATATTAGACGGTGAAAGTTTGCCTGAACTATTCCTAATCTAGACTGCTTATAGACTTCTGCTCATCTTCAGACCTTGTTTACACACATCACAGCCCTCTTATGAGGGGATTATTCTGTTTCAAATGGGAAAAGTAAGCACTTATCATTTGCTTTATGCTTCTGCCAACCACTATCGGTTGCTCAGAATCTCACAACTGTAGATACAATCTAGAGCTGAGAATCTAGGACATTAGCCACTGAAGATTATCTCCTAAAATATCTTCTGAGTGCTCCCACTGCAGTGGCAAGGCAAGACAACACCTGCTACTCTAGAGGGTTTAAATAAACTTCGGAAGACTGCCATTTTCTTCTGATATGCAAAGTTCTAAAGGACTCAAATACACCATTTCATTAAGTTTGCTTACTGAAGAAGTAGCTTTTACGTGTGCAAAGCATTCTGACAAAATAAAAATAAAAATAAATTCAAATCCCACTGGTTTTTGTCTAACTCTCTTATTTCACATTTAGGAAAAATGAGTCTTATGAAAATTCAGACAGAATTGGATAGACAGATAAAAGTGATACCAATTATTTAATTGGGGAATGACTGGACTGAGTATAACATACTGACCAATTTTTCTTTTGGCCAATGTATCACTTTAGCGTCCTCTCTGTATTTAAAATACAAATCAAGAGTCTTCCACCCTGTATCTTCCTTGGGGAACTAATTTCTATTTCTAGTGCCTATTGGGAAACTGTGCACATATAGACAACCCTTGTATGGCCACATGTGACTTTCTGTAATGGTCTTTTTGCTCCAAAGAGGAGTTTTTTGATACACAGTAAGAGCTACAGTTAAGTAGTTTTAGAATACAGTTGGGAATTATGATGGGTGAGTAAAGGGGAAGTAATTGGTTCTCCTCTAAGATCTGTGACCCCAATAGTCCCAGGAAGTTGGGTAAGTTTCTAGTACCAGGCATGATTTTCTTCCTGTTGAGAGTGCCTTAAGTTCAATGTGCCAGCTCTCGGTTACTACCAAGATATGAGAGCTACTATTACATCTTTAGATATAACTTGCAATGCTAATCATTATTATGGCTCAGAGGCATTACAGATGGATGGGACTATTGATTGCTTCCTTTTATTGACACTTGTTCTAGCATCTTCTGGTACTATTATAGCTAGACTGTAGGAGGGAAACTTTCAGATTATATCCAGCTTGAATCTCTTGTGACCTGTGTCCAAAGTATGTGGTGTCTTTAACAAAAGGGATTTATCTTTAGTTTCTATGAGGCAGCCAAGGGCAATAGCAATAGCCTATATTGTTTGGTAGTCACTGGGACTCACTTAAATGAAGGTTTCTCATGCCTGGTACTAGGGGTTTTATTAGATAATCTATTGTTCTTTGGAGCCACATTGTCAACCTGTCTGTGTTACTTTACTATTGCTGTGAAGAGACACCATTATCAAGGCAATTTATTTTTAAAGAAGCACTTCATCAGAGGCTATCTTACAGTTTCAGAGGGTAAATCCATGGCCATCATGGTAGGGGGTGTGGCAGGAGGTAGGTAAACATGTTGTTGGAGCAGTAGCTAAGAGCTTATATCTTGAACTTCAGGCCGCAGGCAGAGAGAGCAAGACTGAGCTTGGCATGGACTTTTGAAGCCCACTCCCAGCAACATAGCTCTTCCAACAAAGCCACACCTCCTAATACTTCCCAAAACAGTTCCACCAACTAGGGACTAAGCATTCAAGTACATGAGCCCTTTAGGGACTATTCTCATTCAAATCATCACACAACCCAAATGATATAGTTGACTTCACACACACACACACACACACACACACACACACACACACACATCAATGCATGCAGGCAAGCACAGATTTAGGTAAAAATAATATGATTCCCTGAGGCTTTAACGAATACTCTTAGTATTATTTGTACCTCCATCTTCCTCCCCCACCCCTGCCCTTTTTAAATGAGAAATTGGTATTTAATTGTGTAAGCCGTGAATATTTTTTGGAATACTTCATAAAGGTTCCTAATCCATTAGAAAAGGTCACTTCTCCCAACTAGGCAAAAATAAAGACTTCACATCCTTTCAACAACCTGAATCACTCCCAAATGAACAACTGATGTGTGAATCTCTCTCTACATGTTAGGTTCTCCTGGGAGTCAAAGGAACTCAGACTTCAAACATCCTCTTTTAGCTGTAATGGCTAGTTTCAGTAATGTCGTCTGGAGAAAAACGTGTTTTAAGATCTGGAACAGGTGGTCTCAATGACAGGATCTGGAAGAAGTAGATATGTGCCTAGAGACTGTGTTGGTGGGTGTCTGAGAAAGGCCACTTATCCTGTAAGTCAGAAATCAAACGGGAAGAAATTAGTGCAGAAAGTTACAGGGACCAGAGCAGAAAAGGTATTAACTCAACTGTGCTAAGAACACAGGGGCTGTGTGGATTGGGCTGTTTTCATCAGGAATGCCTCTGGTGACAACAGACACAAAGCTAATTCAGTGGGAACCCCACAACTGTGCACACCAGTCTACCCTTTCTTCCCTTCCTGGTATTTGAAGTGACTGTCAACCTAATGGTAGATGCTCTAGAATAATTAACAAGCTAGCTCAAGAGGAAGACACTGGCTCTTCTGCTCATGAGAACATATGAAATCTGCAGGAAATTTTCTCTGGTTACCTGTGGGCATGAGGCAATAAAAGTTCTAGATGGAGAACTTACCGATTGTTCCCAAGGTCACAAGACTAGTCAGAATCCAGAACGCCACACTTCCTTTCTCAGCATCTGGTTCATTCAGAGTCAGCACAACATGCTCTGATCAACTCACTGTTAATGGCTTTGCCTTAACCACACTCCCCATTTTTCAAGCCCATGAGTAGAAATGTGACCTTGGGATGATGGCAAACATAAATCCTCCCAAGCCTTTCTCTTGCCCATGCACTGTCTGTTTCTTACCTAATTCTTTATATTTTTAGACACAGTTCTCAGAAGCCATTAGATACATCATCCCAAGGCCCTTTAGCCCAGCCCCACAATGCTGAGAATTCCTGACCTGCTTGTGAGAGTCTGAGGTAGTTGATTCTCCTTTAGGCTTACACTAAGTGGTTGGCAGTGAGACCAGAGTCACCTTAAGTTTCAGCAGAGTCTTCAGAGCCCCTGGGAAGCCATTGTCTGGGCTTCTGCAGACTTCCATGTGGTTAGTAGTATGCATGAGAATAGCTGCTTAGTTCTTTTTCTTTAAAGATAGCTTTTAAATTTGTTCTCTTGGCCTCTTGATGAAATAGCTTCATGCATATTAATGATGTCTTTTATTTACTGAGCAGTGCCATTAAGCACTTGGAATACTATATTCTACCAAGGGTCTCTGGGAGACAGGCCAATATCTATAGACTTACTGGATAAATGGGAAACTGAGGAAACAAAAACAGCTCAGTAACTTCCTGAAAGCGACATGTGAAGTCCCTGGACTACATATGCTGTCTGCCTAGCAGATGGGCCTGGTCTTGATTGGGTAGTATTATACTAGGCTTTCTGAATGTCCATTCATTCTTACAACAGACTTTTATTGAATCCTTGCCATATGTAAAGCACTGGGTATGGCAAAGAGTGGGGAGCAAGATGAATTCAAGACTCGCAGGGCACAAAAGACAATGGAAAGGCAGAGTGATCAAGGAACAGTCAGAGCCTGCTAACCTAACAGTTAGGGAAGAGGAACCCAGATTTCTGCTGAAGAGTTTGAGGAATTTTTAGCCCTAAATGCTCATGTTTCTTGACTTGTAACCACACTTTTAGGAGGGCAGTGCATCATTAAAAGTCAATACACATGAGCATCTTGGAAAAATGATTATGATAGAGCATTCAATTGGAGGGAGGAGACTTGTATACCAATGATCTTTTGCTTGAATATATCATCATGTTATAGATAAGAAGGTGGCAATAGATAGATCAATAGAGAGGATAGATAGATAGATTGATTGATAGATTGATATATATACATAGATGATAATAAATATATAGATAGATGATAGAAGGATGATAGATGATGGATAGATAGATAGATAGATAGATAGATAGATAGATAGATGAATAGATGGATGGGTGGAAGGATGGACAGACAGATAGACAGTATGACAATATGGTGGTTTGAATGAGAGGAGCCCCCATAGACTCATAGATTTGTATGCTTTGTCCCCAGCTGATAGACTACTTGGGAGGATTAAGAGGTATGGTTCTGTTGGAGGAGGTGGGTATTGGAAGTAGGCTTTGGGCTTTCAAAAGTCCATGCAAGCCTATTCTCTTGCTCTGGCCATCCACTGATCAAGGTATAGCTCTTCTCCGGCACCAACCTTGTCATGCATACCTCCATATTTCCTACCATGATGATAATGGACTTACCCTCTGAACCTGTAAGCCAGCCCCCAATTGAATGCTTTCTTTTATAAAAGTATCTTTGGCCACAGTGTCTCTTCACAGGAATAAAACACTGAATGAGACAGGCAGAGAGATAAGAAATAGCTAAGGAAATGAAATTTCACAAAGAATATACTTGAAATTGACAATATGGAGAGGGGCAGAAAGCATATTCTTGTTTTTAATTTCACACTGTATTTTAAGATTTTTATTAACAGTGATATTTTTATACTTTCATATTGTAAAAATAATTGAAAATAAATAGCTGAATTTGTTTCCATCTTAAGGACTTAATAGTACAGGAGAAAAAACAAAGAGACATAAACTATGTTGTTCAAAAAATAAATAAAAACAATACAAAATTGAATAAGCTCCACAAAGGGTATTTTTTTTAAAGTTTTATAAAGTAGAGGCCATGGTAAAAGAGTGTCTATCAGAGACATGGTGAACCTGTGCTCATAAAATCAGGGATATGGCAAAAGTGTACCCATCAAGACTATAATAAAAGTATACCTATCAGAAATATGGAAAATGATATCATCCATTTCTACAGCTCCCCAGTGACTAGTGAGGTGCTTCTCTGGGTTTGAGGGAGGCTGGACCCATACATCAGACAGAAGCTACAAGTCACTTCTAGACTCTTCAGGTAGAAAACTGTCAAATCAGCCCTTTGCAGGTTCTAACCTTACTAGTACTACCTAGCATGTGTGTAAACACTGATAAGAGAGCAGGATTTGTGTACCAGATGTTGAGTTCTTGCTGTATCATTGTGCTTTTCCTGCTGTACATCAAGATTTAGTCATAGCGAACATGGGAGAAGCCAACTTTGTACCATATTGTTTATATGTAGACAGAACTTCTGTGGATGTATGCCTACAGGCAGGAATGCAAACATGGTTGATTTCCAACTCAAGGTGCTGTCTGGGTTTCTGCTGTTGAGGAAAAACACACTTGTCTGGTCCGAAAAGTACAAGTTCTGAATCAACAAACACACATGGAAGGAGGAAAGGGCCAAAAAAACAGCCTTGCTCTACCTGGCAAGGAGATTGGCTTCAATGAGGAGGAAATATTTCTGCGAAATATGAAATAATTATATTTTGTCCATTAAAAATGTGGAAAAAGTGTTACTTGAAGAAAGCATATGACTCTCTTGTATCATATAGCAGCACGAACGTCAGCAGCCCTTCCTCTGCTTGATACTGCTCTGAGCTCCTCAGATATAACCAACAGAGGATTGTCTACAATCCACTGACAGGTCTCACTCTGACCCACTTCACAGTTGAGGGAACTGAGATACTAAAAGGTTAAGTAGTTGTCCTTCGGTCTCAAAGGAAACGTTAACAGTGAGATCCAAGTCTACAGAGTCTACCTCTGCTCTTCTGCTCTTAGAAGGTTCCGTCTCAGAATCTTCAGCAATAAGAGAATCAGCAGACCATGGGTAATGGAAAGCATGAGTACCCGTAGCAAGAGCAGGGGTGTACGGGATGGAGGTACCCTTGGAATGGCTGAAAACCCGAGATTCCTGGAAAGAAAATGGTGCAGCCTCTCAACAGGGCTTGGATGTTGACTATAGGCCAGGCCACTTAGCCAGAATGATTAAAAAAAAAAAAAAAAAAAAAAAAAAGCAAAGAGGTATGATTTTGGGCAGGAAGCCCAACATTGAAAGGTGAGGTATGAATTAAAGCAGAAAGCCACCTTCCAGTTGTTTCTGGCGCACTTGCAGTCATGGGTCTGGTGGGAATGCATAGCAAAGGAAACAGAGAGCAATGGCGGAGCAGCCCCTAGCTACTTCTTGGCTCTGTTGACAGATGCATCAGTTCTCAACAGCAGTGTAGACCCATTGCTCAAGTCAGGGCACCTGCTTCAGGACCCTCCTGCCCTGCCCCGGAAGCTAAAAACCTAATGGCATTGCCGGTGTTAAGTACTCTAAGGCAATGTTTGAGAACAGCCCAGCCATAGCAAAGCCAAAAGCAACCAGCCCATCATAAGCCTCCCCTGCTCCACATCCCAGAGGAGCACTGTGACAACTCCTGGGCCTTTGGAAGCTGATGGTACTCAGGAGACAAGCCTCATTTGCTATTCTCCATTGTAATGTCCTAGGCACTCTCTTTATGGCTTACTTTCATCTTGAAATGTTCCCATGCTACATTCTCTTGTAACGTATGCACCTCGAATGTTGTAAAATCTGCTCTAAAAGTCAATATAAATGCAATAATGTCACGTCAGTCAAAGGCAGTGGAGAAGCCCTTCTGAGCAAACAATTGGAAAACTAGAGGGAAAACTCAATTGCTTCATGTTGCAAATTGATTAAAGATATGAATCAGAAAATAAAAGGGCTTTTGGAGTTTAGGTTATTACTAACTGCTTTACTTTATGGAGCAATTACTTTGATTCTATCTCAAGTCCAGTGAAGTGACTGCCAGCATACAGTGAGATGATGCCCTGCGTCTTTCTTATTAACACGAACTGCTCAAGGTGAGAGAGGCATGCACATATCTCAGCCATGTAAATTCAGTTCCAAAGCACCCTATTTAAAACTGTAAGGAAACAACTGATATTTCTAGCTTTTCGTCTATATTATCCAAAATCATCACCATCTCATCAGGCAGGAGAACTTGTCCTATTGTCAAAGAATGACATGCTTAGTAACTACCTACCTTGTCAGGAATGCAGAGAAACCTGGGGTCCTGTTCAAGTTGGCTATTCATGCTGCTACCAGGGCTGGCCTATTGAGCTGTACTTGAATGATCACTGTCATCTGATGTTTCAGCATTTGAAAGCTTCAAATTAGGTAGTCCTTCCTTAGAGCTCAAGTCTTCTTGGCTTGAACGCCTTGGGCATGTATCATAGGTTCAAATGAACCTGAGTTCTGAGAAGAAAAAAGACACACACACACACACACACACACACACACACACACACACACTTAAGCCCTTGGCAATGATTAATTTGGCCCTTTGGGCCTTGGCAGCCAGGAAACTAGGAGCCAAATTTAATATTCAGTAGTAGTAATTACTCTATGCTGGTTGTCTGGCCTAACACGAGGCCAGCCCCATTCAGTAGGTGCTTAGGGAAGGAAAGCTGGAGAAAGAAGTGAGAGATGGTGAATAATCGTTGCATTTATTATTGCTTACCGTGAGTGAGGGCTTGCCCGTGTGCCAAGTGCTTCGCCGTAATTAACCCGAGCAGTGTTTCCTCAGCTACGTCAGCGCCATTTTCCAGACGAGGAACATGCTCAGAAAAGTTAGGGGGTTTCCCCACGTTCGCTCAGCTTGGATTTAAAGTGAGGTTTCTATGACCCCCTCAGTGAGCATTCTCAGCCCTCTCCCCCAAAACAAATGATCACATACATGGGGAGAGGGCAATATAAAAGATGAGGTGCTCAAAACCACTTGAAATTAGGGGGAAAGTAAGATTTCTCTAAAAATTACATTTGAAGTACATGGTCCATCAGAAACCTTGTACCAAAGAAAGTTTCCCAAAGTTCTTTTTTATTTTTTTTATTTTTTTTATTTTTGATTCTTAATGGATTGGAAGTTTTAGATTCTCTTTAGGGGGAAATGCATTAGAAAGGAGTTTTGTTTGTAATAAATGCGCAGAGTATGTGGGAATCATGACACAGTAAGAGCTGCAAATTGGAGCAGACACTGCTCAAGTAGCTGTTCTTTTAGCACCTGAATCTCAGACTTCAACTCAAAATCCTTGGGTTCTGATTTCATGGTCACCAAGATTTCTTGTTTGGCAAAACTTTGCTATCTGGAAGCAGTCTGACTGGCACTGTTGTTATGGTATTTGGGATAAATGAGTTAATGGACAGATTGGTTTATACCATGTCTTAGAGGTAAACTGGACAGTACTCATTCTTTGGTGGTAAACAAAACTGGTTTCCAATTCTGCAAGCTAGATCTCAGACTTCGACATTCTCCAAGGCCAGACAGCAAACCTCCCGGGCCCCTGGATTAGTCCAGCATGCTAGCCCTTCCTCAATGCCTGCATCCAAATGTATTCAAAATGTTTCACACTTCCTCCGTCCTCTCTTATGACTCCAAGACTTGTGATCACTGCTTGTTGGCTTTGGATTGAATAGAGATGTGGAGGCTGCCTTATAAATACATTCTTTCAGATTTTTAGGATAATTAGATTTGAAATAAACAGAGATGTATGAACAAAAGGAAAAGGAAAGAAGAAACTTAAGTTAAAAAAAAATCTGTTGGTAGAGACTGAACGTAAGAGATCTAGAGCAGTCTACTACAGCGAGGAAAATGGAGGAATAGAGAATAGGCAACCTATGATCCTGTGGAAAGAAGCAAAGAAGACCCTCAGCAAGGCAGCTAGCTCAAAATGCTTCCTCTGAAGTTTTACACAACTCCTCATTTATTCCAACTAAGCTAAGAATCAGTTGTATGCTAAGCTCACTTGACCCTGGCAATGGAAACAGAAGGTAGTGGTGGCTGTCTCCATGCAGCCCAGATGTCTTTTTGGTGCTGTTGAGCATCTATCCATTCTGCTTCAGACATATGTATCTCACAATTACATAGATGTTTTGGGGAGCAGCCCCCACATCTCTACTCAATGCCTGGCTCACACTTCTGTGAGTCCTTGATCTTTTGTCATATCTCCTTTCTGTGTAGGGACCAAGGACACAGTGAGAATCAGAGAGGAACTTAATTAAAGCTACTTATTGGGTGAGAACAAAATGCTTGAGATTCAGGATCTAGCAACTCCTGAATCTTTGCAATCACTCCATAGGCCAACTTGGATTTAAAGGAGAATAGTGATACTTATTTTTCTCAACCCCTTTGAGAGTCTAACATCCCATTTACAGGGGTTTCTGTCAAGCATACTACATATTAGATATTTGCATTATGATTCATTACAGTAGCAAAATTTCAGTTATGAAGTAGCAAAGAAATATATTTTTGGTCAGGGGTTTCCATGACATGAGGAACTTTATCACAGGGCCACGGCATTAAGAATGTTGAGAACCACCACGTTATATGAACGCATCCAAAGATATTACCAGGATCTTAAGGCAAGTCTCTTAAGATCTATACTATATCTTCTCTGTAAGGGTCACCTTATCTTTGTCCTTTGTTACCATCTCTACAATTCTGGTTTGTGTTTTCTCCCTCAGACCATTGTTTTCAAACATCTTGACTTTACCAGAACTCAGTATAGAGTAGTTTTTTTTCCTTTTTTTTAAAATTGGATATACTCTATATTTACATTTCATTTCCCTTTTTTTTGTTTCCCCACCCCCCTAAGGTCCCACATGCCCTTTTCCCTCCCCCTGCTCCCTCATCCACCCCTTCCCACTTCCTTGTTCTGGTATTCCCCTACACTGATGCTTTGATCCTTTCCAGCATTAGTGTCCATTCCTTTCTTCTTGTCAGACATCATTTGGTATGTGAATTGTGTCTTTGGTGTCCCACGATTCTAGGCTAATATCCACTTATCAGTGACTGCATACCATGGGTATTCTTTTGAGACTGGGTTACCTCACTTAGAATGATGTTCTCCAGCTCCATCCATTTCTCTAAGAATTTCATGAATTCATTGTTTCTAATGGCTGAATAGTATTCCATTGTGTATATATACCACATTTTTTGTATCCATTCCTCCGTTGAGGGACATCTGGGTTCTTTCCAGCTTCTGGCTATTATAAATAAGGCTGCTATGAACATCGTGGAACATGTATCCTTATTGCATGCTGGGGAGTCTTCTGGGTATATTACCAGGAGTGGTATGGCTGGATCCTTCGGAAGTATCATGTCCAGTTTTCTGAGGAACCGCCAGACTGATTTCCAGAGTGGTTGTACCAGCTTGCAGTCCCACCAGCAGTGGAGGAGTGTTCCTCTTTCTCCACATCCTCGCCAACACCTGATGTCTTCTGAGTTTTTAATCCTAGCCATTCTGACAGGTGTGAGGTGAAATCTCAGGGTTGTTTTGATTTGCATTTCTCTAATGACTAATGATGTTGAACATTTTTTAAGGTGTTTCTCAGCCATCCGAATTTCTTCAGGTGAAAAGTCTTTGTTTACCTCTGTACCCCATTTTTGGATAGGGTTATTTGGTTTTCTGGGGTCTAACTTCTTGAGTTCTTTGTATACATTGGATATTAACCCTCTGTTGGATGTGGGGTTGGTGAAGATCTTTTCCCAATTTGTTGGTTGCCGACTTGTCCTTTTGACAGTGTCTTTTGCCTTACAGAATCTTTGTAATTTTATGAGGTCCCATTTGTCTATTCTTGATCTTACAGCATAAGAGATTGTCATTCTGTTCAGGAATTTTCCACCTGAGCCAATGTTCTCAAGGGTCTTCCCCAGTTTCTTTTCTATTAGTTTTAGTGTGTCTGGTTTTATTTGGAGGTCCTTGATCCACTTGGAGTTGAGCTTAGTGTAAGGAGATAAGAGTGGATCAATTCTCATTCTTCTGCATGTTGTCCTCCAGTTGAGCCAGCACCATTTGTTGAAAAGGCTATCTTTTTTTCCACTGGATGTTTTTCAGCTCCTTTGTCGAATATCAATTGGCCATATATGTGTGGGTTCAATTCTGGGTCTTCAATCCTATTCCATTGATCTACTTCCCTGTCACTGTACCAATACCATGCAGTTTTTAACACTACTGCTCTGTAGTATTGCTTGAGGTCCGGGATATTGATTCCCCCAGAGGTTCGTTTACTGTTGATGATAGTTTTAGCTATCCTGGGTTTTTTGTTATTCCAGATGTATTTGAGAATTGCTCTTTCTAACTCTATAAAGAACTGAGTTGGGATTTTGATGTGGATTGCGTTGAATCTGTATATTGCCTTTGGCAAGATTGCCATTTTAACTATATTAATCCTGCCAACCCACGAGCATGGAAGATTTTTCCATTTTCTGAGGTCTTCTTCAATTTCCTTCTTCAGAGACCTGAAGTTTTTGTCATACAAATCTTTCACTTGTTTGGTTAGAGTCACACCAAGATACTTTATATTGTTTGTGGCTATTGTGAAGGGTGTCATTTCCCTAATTTCTTTCTCGGCCTGCTTATCCTTTGAGTATAGGAAGGCTACTGATTTGCTTGAGTTGACTTTATAACCAGCCACTTTGCTGAAGTTGTTTATCAGCTGTAAGAGTTCTCTGGTGGAGTTTTTTGAGTCGCTTAAGTATACTATCATATCAGCTGCGAATAGTGATAGTTTGATTTCTTCCTTTCCAATTTGTATCCCTTTGACTTTCTTATGTTGTCGAATTGCTCTGGCTAGTACCTCAAGTACTATGTTGAAGAGATATGGTGAGAGGGGGCAGCCTTGTCTAGTCCCTGATTTCAGTGGGATTGCTTCAAGTTTCTCTCCGTTTACTTTGATGTTGGCTATCGGTCTGCTGTAAATTGCTTTTACTATGTTTAGATATGGGCCTTGAATTCCTGTTCTTTCCAAGACTTTAAGCATGAAAGGATGCTGAACTTTGTCAAATGCTTTTTCAGCATCCAATGAGATGACCATGTGGTTTTTTTCTTTGAGTTTGTTTATGTAGTGGATTATGTTGATGGATTACCATATATTGAACCATTCCTGCATCCCTGGGATGAAGCCAACTTGATCATGGTGAATGATCATTTTGATGTGTTCTTGGATTCGGTTGGCAAGTATTTTATGTAGTATTTTTGCATCAATATTCATAAGGGAGATTGGCCTGTAGTTCTCTTTCTTAGTTGGATCTTTCTGTGGTTTTGGTATCAGGGTAATTGTGGCTTCATAGAATGAGTTGGGTAGTGTTCCTTCTGTTTCTATTTTGTGGAATAGTTTGAAGAGTATTGGTATTAGGACGTCTTTGAAGGTCTGATAGAATTCTGCACTAAAACCATCTGGTCCTGTGCTTTTTTTGGTTGGAAGACTTTCTATGACCCCTTCTATTTCTTTGGGGATTATGGGTCTGTTTAGATGATCTATTTGATCCTGATTTAATTTTGGTATTTGGTTTCTGTCTAGGAAATTGTCCATTTCCTCCAGATTCTCCAGTTGTGTTGAGTGTAGGCTTTTGTAGTAGGATCTGATGATTTTTTGAATTTCCTCAGTTTCTGTTGTTATATTCCCCTTTTCATTTCTAATTTTGTTAATTTGATTACTCTCTCTGTGCCCTTTGGTAAGTCTGGCTAGGGGTTTATCTATCTTGTTGATTTTCTCAAAGAACCAGCTCCTGGTTTTGTTGATTCTTTGTATGGTTCTCTTTGTTTCAACTTGATTGATTTCAGCCCTGAGTTTGATGATTTCCTGTCTTGTACTCCTCCTGGGTGAAATAGCTTCTTTTTGTTCTAGGGCTTTCAGGTGTGCCATTAAGTTGCTAGTGTATGCTCTCTCCTGTTTCTTTTTGGAGACACTCAGGGCTATGAACTTTCCTCTTAGCACTGCTTTCTTTGTGTCCCATAGATTTGGGTATGTTGTACCTTCATGTTCATTAAATTCTAAAAAGTCTTTGATTTCTTTCTTTATTTCTTCCTTGACTAAGGTATCATTGAGTAGAATATTGTTCAGCCTCCATGTGTATGAGGATTTTCTGTTGTTTTTGTTGCTGTTGAAGAACACTCTTACTCCATGGTGATCCGTAGGAGGCATGGGATTAGTTCGATCTTTTTATATTTGTTGAGGTCTGTCTTGTGACCAATTATATGGTCGATTTTGGAGAAGGTACCATGAGGCGCTGAGAAAAAGGTATAGTCTTTTGCTTTAGGATGAAATGTTCTATATATATCTATCAAATCCAATTGGTCCAACGTTTCAATGAGTTTCCCTGTGTCTCTGTTTAGTTTCTGTTTTCCTGATCGGTCCATTGAGGATAGTGGAATGTTGAGGTCCCCCACAATTATTGTGTTAGGTGCAATATGTGCTTTGAGCTTTAGTAAAGTTTCTTTTACAAATGAGGGTGCCCTTGTATTTGGAGCGTAGATGTTTAGAATTGTGAGTTCTTCTTGGTGGATTCTTCCTTTGACTAGCAAGAAGTGACCTTCTGTGTCTCTTTTGATGACTTTGGGTTGAAAGTCAATTTTATCTGATATTAGAATGGCTATTCCAGCTTGCTTCCTGCGACCATTTGCTTGCAAAATTGTCTTCCATCCTTTTACTCTAAGGTAGTGTTTGTCTTTAACTCTGAGGTGTGTTTCCTGTATGCAGCAAAATGTAGGGTTCTGTTTCCGTATCCAGTCTGTTAGTCTATGTCTTTTTATTGGGGAATTAAGTCCATTGATGTTAAGAGATATTAAGGAATAGTGATTATTTGTTCCTGTCATTTTTGATGTTATTTTTGTTTTTGAGTAGTTATCTTCCTTTGAGTTTGAAGGAAGTAGGTTACTATCTTGCTTTTTCTTGGGTGCAGTTTCCCTCCTTCTCTTGGAGATTTCTTCCTATTATCCTTTGTAGAGCTGGGTTAGTGGAAAGATATTGTGTAAATTTGGTCCTGTCATGGAATATTTTGATTTCTCCATCTATGTTGATTGAGAGTTTTTCTGGGTATAGTAGTCTTGGCTGGCATTTGTGTTCTCTTAGGGTCTGCATGAGGTCTTCCCAGGATCTTCTAGCTTTCATGGTTTCTGGAGAGAAGTCTGGTGTGATTCTGATAGGTCTTCCTTTATATGTTACTTGGCCTTTTTCTCTTACTGCCTTTAATATTCTTTCTTTGTTTAGTACATTTGGGGTTTTGATTATTATGTGACGGGATGTATTTCTGTTCTGGTCCAGTCTGTTTGGAGTTCTGTAGGCTTCTTGTATATTCATGGGCATCTCTCTCTTTAAGTTAGGGAAGTTTTCTTCCATAATTTTGTTAAAGATATTTGCTGGCCCTTTAAGTTGTAGATCTTCACTCTCATCTATCCCTATAATCCTTAGGTTTGGTCTTCTCATTATGTCTTGGATTTTCTGGATGTTTTGGGTTACAAGCCTTTTGGATTTTGTGTTTTCTTTGACTGTGGATTCAATGGTTACTATGCTATCTTCAGCATCTGAGATTCTTGTCTCTATCTCTTGTATTCTGTTGTTGATGTTTGCATCTACGACCCCTGATTTCTTCCCAAGGTTTTCTATCTCCAAAGTTGCCTCCTTTTGTGATTTCTTAGTTGTTTCTACCTCTGTGTTCAGATCTTGGATGGTTTTACTTAGTTCCTTCATTTGTTTGTTTGTGTTTTCTTGTAATTCTTTAAGAGATTTTTGTGTTTCTTCTTTCGTGACTTCTGCCTGTTGTTTCAAGTTCTCTTGCATTTCTTTAACTGATTTTCTTATTTCCTCTCTATTGGTTTCTCTCTGTTGGCCCATATTCTCCTGGAGTTCTTTAAGTGATTTTGTGTTTGCATTGTAAGAGCTTCTACCCTATTGATGTTCCCCTGCATTTCTTGAAGAGATCTGTTTATATCTTTTTTTGTGTTCCTCTAGCAGAATCATGACCAGTGCTTTTATATCCAACTCTTGTTTTTCTGGTGTGCTGGGGTATCCAGGACTTGCTGTGGTTGGCGAATTGGGTTCAGATACTGCCATATTGCCTTGATTTTTGTTTGCAATGTTCCTACGTTTGCCTTTTGCCATCTGTTTATCTCTGGAGTTAGTTGGTCTTGTTCTTAGTGGTTGGTGTTTGAGGCTCCTGCGAGCCTGGTGTTTGGCACTGCTGTAGTAGAGGGAGTCCGAGCTCCCGAGGTGGAGACCAGGAGGTTTCAGTTACTGGGCTCTCAGTTACCTCCTCAGCTCTGCTGTGTGGGATCTAAGTCTTCCCAAGGCTCGCTGCAATTGGCCTCCCACAGACTCCCCCTGGCCTGCCTAGTTGCTAGCTCTTAAGAATCAGATTTTTTTTCCTCCACCGATCTGAGCTAGTCTGTAAGATCTTTATGGTGTCCTGGGTTCCTCTATTGGTTCTCTATGGCGACCTGTTCAGGCCACCAGCTCCAAAATGGTGGTGGGTCTTAGGGCTCTGTCTAACCAATGGGTTCCCTACAGAACCGGAGGTTCCCTGGTTGGGCTGCTAGAACCTAGATGGTGGTACTCTCAGTCCACCTGGCTCTGTCATGTTAGCTGTCTGTGGTGTCCTGAGGCACGATGTCAGTCTTTGGCTGTACTCCGGGCACCGACCCACTAGCAGGTTGTTGCCCCCTTGGGTTGGCGCAGAGACTGCCTGCCAAGCTGATCTGGCTCTGTGTGCACTGCCAAGCTGTTGGTGCACAGACCTATCTCCAACCTCCTTTGGTTCTGGGCGCAAGCAAGAGCCTGACCAGGTGTTCTTTGCCAGGCTAAGTCTCTGTCCAAGCACCTGAACCCAGATGCCAGCAGGCAGTCCGCAGTGACCTGAGGGAAGATGGCAGCCGGCTGCAAGCCTGCTAGCCAGTCCCCAGGGATCAGGGACGGCCTCTGAGCTGCAGGTGCACAGAGCTCCTGCCGACCTTTCCTGGCTCTGGGGGCCAGCAAGGGCCTGACCGGGTATTCATTGCTAGGCCAAGTCTCTGTCCACGTGCCTGAACCCAGCCGCCAGCCTGAGTAGTTTTATCAAGAGCAGTTTCACAGGGGCAGACTGTTGGTCATTTTAGACCTAAGGAGCTTGATGAGCATGAATATCTTGTCTTCATGTATGCTCTGACTTGGACTGTCCTTGGTGGCCAGGACTGACTGCCATCTACTCAGGTAGACAACTGATGAAGGGCAGGTGCTTTCAATAAACCTGACAGCTCTGTGGGTGGTCAGACTGGAGAGGCGTCATCTGTACACAATTTACTTCGCCGTTGTTTAAGGCGCTACTCTTTCCTTCTTCTTCTTCTCACTCCCCACCATTCACCAACCCACTTATGCCTTCATTCCTTTAACCAGCTGTTGAGTTCTATGTAACACATTTCTACCAGCTAAATATTGGTGACATTTTTAAGTAGAGAAAGTTTAGAAGTTTGGAAAATGTTCAGAAACCATAGTCATGATCTTTCCGGAAAAGCATCTGATTGTTTGCTATTGCATGGTATGTCCTGAACTGTTTCACCCCCAAATTCATGTAAGAAAACCACACCTCTTATTGTGACTGTACTCAGGGGAAAAGGCCTTTCTAGGGGTAGAGTCCTGGCCCAAAAGAATTCATGTGCACATAGGAAGAGGAAGAGAAACCAAGAGGGTGTCCATGAGTAGAACCAGAGGTATGTGGGGAATGTGGCATTCAGTCTGCCATCTGTAATCCACGAAGAAAGGCCTCAGACGGAAACAAACCTGCCAACACCTTAACTTTTACCTTCTAGCCTCCAGAACAATATGAAGATTAATCCATATTGTTTAAGGCTCCAAATATCTGCTGTTTTGCTACAGCAACTTAAATAGGCTTATATAGATAAGAGAGGTCATAGAACATGACCCTAGGTAATAAGCTTATGATACCAAAAAGGTATTAGACAGCACATTATTAGTATTAGCATCTTAAAGCAGTTGTGTTAGTTGCTGTTCCATTTCTGTGAAGAAACATCATGACCAAGGCAACTTTAAAAGAAAAGCACGTATTTGGGAGCTTGCTTAGAGTGTCAGAGGGTTAGTCCATTTCCATCGTGGTAGAGAGCACGGTGACTGGCAAGCCAGCAGGCATTGCACTGGGGCAGTAGCTGAGAGCTCACAATGGCTTCCCAAGTTGCAGGTGGAGAGCATGAGATCAACTAGCATGGGCCTTTAAGCCGCCCTCAGTGGAAACACCTCCTTCAGCAAAGCCAAACCGCCTAACTTTCCCCAAGTAGTTCTACTCACTGGGGAGCAAGCATCCAAACATATGAGCCCACAGGGAGCCATTCTCATAAAAACCACCATAGTAATGTACAGTTTAGCATGTTTTTCATAGGCTTATCTCCTTTTGAGTTTCATATTAACACTATAAAGCAATAACAGCTGATATTACCCCAATTTTTCAAAGGATAAATATGAGGGTTAGCAGGTAGGCACGGCTTGTTCAAAGCGCCTGCATTAGGAAGGGATGAGACTGGAAACCAAGCACTTTAGATCACTAGGCAGTCCCATAAGGTCAGCGTCCGACGGGAGTGCACCTCTAATACGACTCAGTGTTAGTTTTCAGGCATCAGACTGACGGAGCAGCAAATTAAATGTGTATGTCTTTGATGTCCTAACTAGGGCTTCCAATTTAAGCAGGCCTCATATAAAATCTTTATTCAAACTCTGGGTAAATTCTAAGATGATTTAAGAATTGTAAGGGCAACTGCCACACCCTCTCAAGGTTGTTCAAATAGTAAACTACTCGGACCATTTACAATTTGATCGCCTATTTAGAAAAATTGGTGGACACACATTTTTCATGTATCTACCTACTGTATAAAAAGATTGGGCTTGGTTATCTTCCAGAGGACTCAGGTTCAGTCCCCAGCACACACATGGCAGTTGACAATCACCCACAATCCCAGTTCTAGGGGATCTGGTGCTCTCTCGTCTGAACTCCAGGGCACCAAGCATGCACATGGTGCACAGACAAACATGTAGCCAAAACACTCATAGACCCAAATTAAAATAAGTAAATCTAAAAAAAAATACTAAAATAAAAAACAAATTACACTAGAATGGTGTAAGCAATGTTAAAGAACACTGATGGGACAATGGGAAATGGTCCCTTTTAACAGGCCATAGAGACCTAGGAGAGTGGAGCCAAGTATTTATGAAAAATAACCTGTGGTTACTCATCTACTGCAAGAGTTAAATGTGTATGAGAGATTAGTGTAAAATGTGGTTGTGGGTTTCTTAGATGGACATTGATGACTCAGTCTGTTCCATCCTTCTAGAAATACTCCTCTTTCATGATCTTCCAGTAGTTCAACAGGATCCCAGGTTTGGAGCAAGCTAGGACCATTCTAGGACTTTTGTGATCTCAGTTTGTATTGTGGCCTCACTGGGTAAGAGTCATAAAGGTACTTCATCAATATTGTTTAATTCTGGCTCCAAAACAAGCAGAAACCTCCGGCAATGGGATAGGAGGCAGCGAAGTTGAAACAACCCTATCCTCCATCATGAAAGGGACCAGTCTACAGCCGAAGAGAGTGGAGCTGACTCCAAAAGAAGTGAGAAGGAAAGCAGCAGAGAGGAGAGTGGCAGAATTTCTAGTCCTGATTCCATGTTTCTCTAAAGTGACAGGCTCCAGCATCTACTGTCTCTATGCCCAGACTAGGTCAGATGGCGTAGCAATTGCGGACAAAAGGTCCCTTCCAATTAGTGAGGTTCTGAGGAGTAGCATCAAATCGTTCCTTGAAAAGCTAGTTTCAGGACAATCTACAGTCATGCAGAAAAACCCTCAGCTGGGCTGAGAGCTCACTACATAGAGAAGGAATGGGGGTGGGGAAAA
This sequence comes from Apodemus agrarius, assembly GCA_964023405.1. Taxonomy (NCBI): domain Eukaryota; kingdom Metazoa; phylum Chordata; class Mammalia; order Rodentia; family Muridae; genus Apodemus; species Apodemus agrarius. Next base: position 69,406,561 of record OZ030021.1, on the reverse strand, counting down.
GAAAACCAGAAACACTCCCTCACTCCCTCCTTTGACAGTTTTGCTGAGAATAAACCCTGCCTTAGAAAAGAAAATTCTTCCAGCACAAGTCAATCTTTTGCTACCATAGTCAATTTTGGATACTTTGGTTTTATTTTTACTTCTTATCTTCTTGTCACTCTGTGAGGCCTTTGAAGGTCTTGAATCCTTGCAGCAAGGCCCTTATTCAGAGGAGAAATGGGCGAGAGTTTTATTATTCTTCTCCTTGTGGGGAGTCAGATGACTTGTCCTGATTCACACAGAGATCACAGCCTCCATAAGACCCCTGGTTGGCAGAATGTGAGACTAAAAAATTTGTTTGAACTTGTCCAAACAAAGTCTTAGCTTCCCGACAAGCAATTAGAACTTGGGGTTACATGTTGAGGTAGACTTCAGACTGTTTTAATGGCATTCAGAGACATGGGTCTCCAACCAATTGGCATTCAGGAAATGTTTATCAATTCTGACAGCCACAAGTTCCACCCTGGCCAATTTTAGCTCCGATGACTGGAAATGACTTAGATATTTGAAATTCTGTAAAACACAGGCTAGTTTTGAAATGGAGCCACAGAATTACAATGGTATTCTAGCTTAGCTTTTAAGCATTTTAGGTCAAAATCCTTTCTGTTCTGAATGGAGAAAGTTTCCCTGAAAGGATGGGTGATAAATTTTCAATAAATCTACTAGGTGATGGGAAATGAGAGAATTTTTTAAATGATTTATGAACCTGAGTGAAATGATATTTTCATTGCTGTCCACTCTCCATAATTTTTCTCTTTCAAATTCCCTTTAGTGTCTTTTTAGGGAAATAAAAGAAAGGATGTTTTCATCCTTTGGAGGGAGGGTACATCCAAGTGAACACAAAGCATACTGTCTGCACATACCTATCTATTCATGTCCCAATTCTATAACCTCTCCAAAACACCAGAAATACATCTGAAGCCATCTGGATATCTCCGTCTCCCTCTCTGCTCTGCTCCTGCTGTCCACGGAGCCTCTCTCCCTCCTTAGCTCCTCCTCCTCTCTCCCCTCCAATCACTGGCCTCTCACTGCTTCAATGTGAATGGTGAGGAAACATCTTTTAACAGTGGAATAAGAAGCTCGGTCACCCTGGAGGACATGGGCACAGGGGAAAAGTTCCTAAACAGAACACCAATAGCTTATGCTCTAAGATCAAGAATTGGCAAATGGGACCTCATAAAATTACAAAGTTTCTGTAAGGCAAAGGACACTGTCAGAAGGACAAAACAGCAACCAACAAATTGGGAAAAGATCTTCACCAACCCCACATCTGACAGAGGGCTAATATCCAATATATACAAAGAGCTCAAGAAGTTAGACCCCAAAGAACCAAATAACCCTATCAAAAAATGGGGTACAGAGCTAAACAAAGAATTTTCACCAGAAGAAATTCCGATGGCTGAGAAGCACCTTAAGAGATGTTCAACATCATTAGTCATCAGGGAAATGCAAATCAAAACAACCCTGAGATTCCACCTCACACCAGTCAGAATGGCTAAGATTAAAAACTCAAGGGACAACAGTGCTGGCGAGGATGTGGAGAAAAAGGAACACTCCTCCACTGTTGGTGGGATTGCAAGATGGTACAACCACTCTGGAAATCAGTCTGGCGGTTCTTCAGAAAAATGGGCATGACACTTCCAGAGGACCCTGTCATACCACTCCTGGGCATATACCCAGAGGATTCCCCTGCATACAATAAAGACACATGCTCTACTATGTTCATAGCAGCCTTATTTATAATAGCCAGAAGTTGGAAGGAGCCCAGATGTCCCTCAAAGGAGGAATGGATACAGAAAATGTGGTATATTTATACAATGGAATACTACTCAGCAATTAAAAACAATGAACTCATGCAATTTGTAGGCAAATGGTTGGATCTGGAAAATATCATCCTAAGTGACTTAACCCAATCACAGAAGAATACACATGAAATGCAATCACTGATAAGTGGATATTAATGAGCCCAAAAGCTCTGACTACTCAAGACATAATTAACAAATCAAAAGATTCCCAAGAAGAAGGAAGGAAAGTACCCTGGTCCTGAAAAGACTGGATACAGATTTGTAGGAGAGCATCAGAACAGAGAAATGGGGGAGGGGTGATTGGGGAATAGTTAGGGGGGAGAGGACTTATGGGACATATGGTGGGGGGGACTGGGAAAGGGGAAAGCCTTTGGAATGTAAACAAAGAATATAGAAAATAAAGAAAAATGAGAAAAAAAAAAGAAGAAGCTCGGTCACTACTGCTCTGTAGTTTTGCTTGAGGTCCGGGATACTGATTCCCCCAGAAGTTCTTTTACTGTTGATGATAGTTTTAGCTATCCTGGGTTTTTTGTTATTCCAGATGAATTTGAGAATTGCTCTTTCTAACTCTATGAAGAACTGAGTTGGGATTTTGAAGGGAATTGCGTTGAATCTGTATATTGCTTTTGGCAAGATTGCCATTTTAACTATATTAATCCTGCCAACCCATGAGCATGGAAGATTTTTTCCATTTTCTGAGGACTTCTTCTATTTCCTTCTTCAGAGAACTGGAGTTTTTGTCATACAAATCTTTCACTTGTTTGGTTAGAGTCACACCAAGATACTTTATATTGTTTGTGGCTATTGTGAAGGGTGTCATTTCCCTAATTTCTTTCTCAGCCTGCTTATCCTTTGAGTATAGGAAGGCTACTGATTTTCTTGAGTTGATTTTACAACCAGCCACTTTGCTGAAGTTGTTTATCAGCTGTAGGAGTTCTCTGGTGGAGTTTTTTGGGTCACTTAAGTATACTATCATATCATCTGTGAATAGTGATAGCTTGTCTTATTCCTTTACAATTTTATCCCTTTGACTTCCTTATGTTGTCGAATTGCTCTAGCTAGTACCTCAAGTACTATATTGAAAAGATATGGTGAGAGGGGGCATCCTTGTCTAGTCCCTGATTTTAGTGAGATTGCTTCAAGTTTCTCTCCGTTTACTTTGATGTTGGCTACCAGTCTGCTGTAAATTGCTTTTACTATGTTTAGGTATGGGCCTTGAATTCCTGTTCTTTCCAAGACTTAAAGCATCAGTGTAGGGGAATACCAGAACAGGGAATTGGAAAGGGCTGGATGGGGGAACATGGGGAGGGAAAAGGGCATGTGGGACCTTTGAGGGGGGGCAGGGAACCAGGAAAAGGGAAATGAAATGTAAATATAGAATATATCCAATAAAAAGAAGAAGAAGCCCAGTCACAGTACATCTGCAGCCACTCAAAGCCTCGCTAGCCTTTCCTGGTGTCCACCTTTCACTGTGTCCACTGAAAAGTCTCTCTCCCTCCAGATGCGATAACTGGGAACAGTGACTTTCATAAACAGCCTAAAAGAGGATAGACTCATTCCATGAATCCAAGTCATTGGTTAAAGAGCAACAGGCTTAATAGATACTGGGAAAATGGGGGAAAAAGTCATCATCAAAGCTATGTCTGAAATGTATACTTAAAAAAATGAAATGGAAGTGCATGTGAAAATTCACACAATACAGTTAGTCAGCACACGCTAATGACAAGAGTGCATTGTGGAAGTGATGAGGGACCAATGACTGTAACAGAGTGAGCATTAGAGAAGAGCTCTGCAGTAACTTCTCTGTTCAAAGGGTCTGCTCAAGGGTGTAAGCTCGAGGCCATAAGTGCCCTTAACCAGTTTCACAGGTTCATGTAGACAGAGAGCAAGTTTTTAGTGAGTTAGCAATTTATATTGTGGCCTTGCTTTTAAGCCAGGGCCTCTTTGAAATTCTTGGTGTCCTATGTGGCCTCCTTCTTTCTCCTTTCATAAACCTCCCCATGCTTTTCATCATTTCCTTTTTTGTTTAACTTTCTCTAGGACTCTTGGTCCCTCTCTTGTCTTGAGTTTTCTCCTCATTTACTAGGCTTGTATCCTCTTTTTTCTCTTCTCTAACATCTTTAACAACAAAAATATATTTAATTGATATTGAAAACATAAACCAGCAAACTCTGAGCTGAAAAGACATAAATTTCATTTCCCAGCAGCGAAGAGATGTATATTGTACTTGCAAATTCTCTTGTACTCCAGTGTGCAGAAGGGATAGCATCTTATTGCCCACGCCTCTAAGCACACACTGGGACAGATACAGGTAGAATGAGGCCACTCATGGCCATCACACCGCATGCTGATGCCCTATGCTGGAGAAGAAGCCCAAGGAGTAAGATGTACTAATCCCCTCCCCTTCATTTGCCACAGAGGATCCCTGGCTTACAACTGAAAATTCTGAATAGTTGTGCTTATTATTTTGGCTCTGATAAATTTTGGAGCTGAAAAAAAAGTGTCTCCTTAATTGAATCGGGTCTGTTTCCCTGAACTGAAACTCAGTTATGAATGTAACTGAAAGCTTTGAAAAATGAAATACTTGAGTATAGTTAGCTGCAAAGATACATGGGACTCAGAAATATCATTCACGACTCTTCTGAAAGCACTGCTAGAAGGATGCTGAGGTGGTTTCATATGAAGCCCCAAGAGACTCATTGTCATTTAGCCCAGATTTGTATTTCTCCCTTTCCCTGTCTCTGTCTCCATGGTTACCTTTCTTCTGACCCCTTTCCATCTATATAGCTCATTTTAAAGTCTCATTATATGTTTCTATGTTCACTGTGATTTAGAAACACCATCCTTAGCCTAAAATTTTTAATCATTGCACAAAGTCCATAGTAGGATTTTAGTAACTCTATGAAAAATAAATAAACAAAATCAAAGTTGGTTTAATGTGATGCAAGCATCTAGAATTGAAGTAGAGATTTTGGATTAAAGCCTGGCTCTTCTAGTAACTAACCAGCAACTCAAATAAAATGCTTAACCTTTTAGGACTTCAGGTTCTTGTCTAAAAACAAATGGTGGGTAAGGGAGTTAGACCAGTTGACCTTTTAAACTGTCTTGGATTCTTATTATTCTAGGAAGAAGTGTTTCTGGATATAATAGCAGAAAAGCAAAACACTGGGCTTAAATGGGGCTGAGAAAAGTTTGTGATTCATGGGCTGTTAGAGAGAAATCTTGTTTAGAGAGATTTCCCACCATTCTGGAAGAACCCAAGCTATACTCCTGCTCAGAAAGAGCTGTTCCTTTTGAGGTACATTCTGATTCACCAACTGGGCAGTATATTCCTTCCTTAGGGCCATCGTAGCAAATCTCATGTCCTGAGTGATTTAAACAATGTATAATCAGATCATCAGCTCTAGAGGCTGTAAGTCTAAAGTCAAAGGGCAGGCCAAATGGTTTCTTTAAAAGTCCATCTCCCTTTCTTGTCACATCAGAGAAGCCCTCCCCCCCTTAATGACTTTCAATCGAATGCCTTTTTAAAGACCTTGTACACAAGTACAGTCCCATTTGGAGGAATTTGGGGTTGGGGTTCAGTGTATGAATTTTTGGGAGACACAAGTTATGCCACAACATGTAATGAACACATAATCCATGGAAAAGTAACTCTAGTTAGTGAGTATGGCAATCTTTGCTGATTTGGAAGAATATTATGTTTATGAGAGCTAAAGTACATTATTTCTTCATTCCAGTGTTTGAATACACCAACATCTTAGGGGACCCTACTACTGATAAAAAAAAGAAAAGCATTTTTATTAGAAAGACCTTGGTAGCTATCACACTGAGCCCACGGTAAGTCCCATGCCAAGCTCATAACTTTTGCCTCTGAACCTCTACAACACAACGATTCACTTGTTTTATCCATAAAAATTCCCCAAATTATTGTTATCATATGACAAGATTGGGAATTCATTTTCACCTAAAATTGGGAGTGTAAAGATGAGAGTGAAAACACATTTTTGAGAACACATAACCTTAGAGGTTAATTATACTTACGTTCCTCAGTGTTGTTTCATTTTATCATCAGGTTTCTTATGACATATTTCTGAAGGCTTCACGTGCACTTTGCCAAATTCAGACATTTGAGACATAAAAGGGCTGTGAAGATGACGGAGCAGGCGAAGTGCTTGTGTAAGCATGAGGGTCTGCACTCCGATCTCTAGCACCCGAGAATCTTGGGACACCAAAGACACAATTCACATACCAAATGATGTCTGACAAGAAGAAAGGAGAGGACACTAGTGCTGGAGAGGATCAAAGCATCAGTGTAGGGGAATGCCAGAACAGGGAAGTGGGAAAGGGATGGATGAGGGAGCAGGGGGAGGAAAAAGGGCATGTGGGACCTTACGGGGTGGGGAAACAAAAAAAGGGAAATGAAATGTAAATATAGAATATATCCAATAAAAATTTTTTTTTGGAAAAAAAAAAACTGATGCAGTGGCATGTGCCTGTAACCTCAGAACTGAGAAACACATGGGAGACTGCAGATGTGATAACCAGTCTAGGCACTTGCTGAGCTCCAGGTTCAGTTAGAAAGTGTCTCAAAAAATAATGTACAGAACAATAGATGAAGACCCTTGAAATGGACCTATTCTTTCTTCAAGTACACACACACACACACACACACACAGAGGCAGACAGACAGACAGACAGACAGACAGACAGACAGACAGAGACAGAGAGACTGAGAGACAGCGAAAGAATGCAAACAAAAGGTATATCAAAAACAACCATAGGACTTTTGGGCTATGACAAACAAGAACAAATGAAAAAGTTTTCTTGCATATCTTGCTATATTCTGACACAAGGTTAAGTATAGGTCAGGGGTATGACTGGGGACGTGTTTATGACCTTTACTGCTGTTCCAATGTAAGAAAGTTTAGGTTTTCCATTAATCCAGTCTGAGAAATATTGCATTGTTTTTTTCATCAGGTTTTCTAGCAGTGCCAGCACACTCAAACACTGCTGGTGACACTGAGCTCTTTTAACAGACAAGAGATGTCAATGGAGATGGGTCAAAGGACTTAGAAATCGTGACTGAGCTAGAATAAAGTAAAAGGCATAAAGTTGCATATCTCCCCCATTACACATTAAACAACCCATTCAAAAGTTTCTATGTACAGACAAACACGAGGAGTTACTTCAAAAGCACATGACCTGGGAGAGTAAAGAATAAATCTGTTATAAAACAAAACAAAGAAGGCTGAGTTCTTTCTCCCTTAGCTTTTTTCTTCTACTTCTCTTCCAATTCTGTTACCTCTACCTCAAACCTGTTATCAGCTGAAAGATTTGTTTTAAACAGATTCTTAAGCAGCACATCCAGAATTTTCGATTCCACGGGTCAGAGTGAGGCCTGTGACTGTGAATTGGAGGAATGTTTTGAGAGTAGGATGCTGCTGCCGGGAGAACAGCATTTGGAGGGCCTTTGCTCTAGTACAGTCCGATTGAGTGAACAGCCCAATATCCTGGGTGGATGGCCTAAAGGAGCGAGTTCATACAGAGAGGAGCTGCACAATGGGGCAAAGAGAAGATGTGCACCAGGAAGCCGCACAGAGTGTTTGGAGACCCTTGAAGGGAATGAGCAGACCTGCTTTTGCATAACACCTCTTAAAATAATTGCTTTTCTGTGTTATACTGGATGCTTTGAAAACAGACATTCTTCATAACATTAAAAGTCAAATAACTGAAAAACAAAAGAAGAAAGTTACTTTGAAAGCTCACAGCCCAGGCACTTTACATTTTGGTGAGCATTCATGATTTTCCCCCATCACAGCTGTGAGGAAGATAATTAAGGATTAAATTTTTATTTAATCATTTTCAGATATGAATATACGTTCCCTTTCCCCCATCACCACCCTAAGCCAGACAGAATTGAATCTGCAGCTCTGAGCATTATCATTAGAGAACAAATAGATTTATTTCAATTTTGTAAACTCATTAAAGTGATTTAAGAAATATTTTATTTAATTCCTGCTTCCTAAATTAAATTTTCATAGTGAATTGGTTCTTTGTATATCATAAAGTTCTTCTTGAGTACCTGAATAGTGAGAAAATTCTATTACTTGACTAAAAACAGATCTGAAATTTTATATCTTATTTGAAACCAAGACTTATTAGAGATTGATGCGAGTGGGAGCTCTGGGAGAATGGAGAAGCTTACAGCTGTGTCACAGGATGGTAGAAGGGACCCTAGTGGCCACTCACTCCTGTGCCATTGAAAAGGAGGAAACCCATGGTCCTAGAAAAAATTCTAGAGTCTCAGATTGCATAGCCAGGCAACGTACTTCCTAGAAATACATGCCAGGCTGTCTCCTTTATAATCCAGACAACCTTTCCAGCTGGCCATGTTGCCTCTTTGAAGAACCACCAGAACACAGTGTCGTTAGCTGGACATAATGGCTTGTCCTTATTCTGGTTTTGACTCAAAATCCCAAGACTCTGGGGAGAGATACAATACCATAGAAGTGCTTACAAGCAGCCTGAAGACAGGCTCTGGGCACAAGTCACTCATTTAACAGCTCCTCCCCACCAACTGAGTATAACATGTTAAAGGTTACATCATACTTTAATAAAATGAACTGAGATGCTTAAAATCAGAAAGGGGACAGAAGAGAAAGGTGTAAATACAAACCATACATCTAACTGCATAACTTGGCTACGAGTGTTCTTCTTTGCACTATGAAATGGAACCTTAATTTTAATGTTTTGAAGGCCTGAAGATAAGTGAGTGAATTTTGCTCTTTCTTCACTAAATATTAAAATTCTCTTTGCAAGTCATACCCTATTCCCAGAACTCCCTGTGGAAAAAAAAGGGGGGCAGAGTGTGGCAGGCGTGGGTCCATATAATACTTCTTCCTCTCTATGACTGCCCCAAACCGGCTGGCATTCCTGGCAGGCTTGAGCCTAGTCCTGCCAAACTAAAGGGAAGGGTTTCCACTACTTCCTCAGAGTGGGCCTGGGCAGCTGCCCAGATTGATTCCAGCTGTGCTGTGGCTGTCTGGCCAAGCCTCCTGTATGTACAGTGTTCTCTCAAGCAGCCGGGCAGCTATCTCTACTCACTCTTTATTCCTGTGCTAGCCATTTTGCCCATCTTGTTGGCCCACTATTTCTTTTCACATACTCCATTTTTCTTAACATGTTCTCATTTCTCCCTTCTACTCTTCCCCCAGTCTTCCACTCCCTCCTCCCCTTCCCTCCTCTCCTTCCCCCTTCCCTTTCCCTCCTTCCCTCCCTCTCTTCCTTTTACCTGCTTCCTTCCTCCCTCCTTCCCTCCCTTCCTTCCTTCTTTCCTTCCTTCATTTCTTCTTTCCTTCCTTCCTTCCTTCCTCCCTTCCTTCCTTCCTCCCTCCCTCCCTCTCTCCCTCCCTCCCTCCCTCCCTCCCTCCCTCCCTCCCTTCCTTCCTTCCTTCCTTCCTTCCTTCCTTCCTTCCTTCCTTCCTTCCTTCCTTCTAATCTCATGTAGCCCAAGCTGGCCTCTATCTTTCCATAGAGCCAAGGCTGACCTCAAACCTGTGGTTCCTAGACTGTCACCCAAGCGCTGCATTTAGGGGTGTGCACTGCTCCATCTAGCACATTCTCTTCCTCCAGTTTTGAGTCCTGGCCCCCTGTAGACCCACAGAACTTTACCCCCTCTCCACTTGTTTACTGTCACAGCCCACTGTCTTCTCTTCCCAGCCCCAATTCCCACCATCACACCAGAGTAAAGTGTTCATCCTTGCTTCTCCAGCTTGCACAGCTGCAAGCCAGATAGAGCAAGCTGGTACTAACCACCTCGGTCTTTTGTGGCCGGAAAATAAGAACACATCCATGTGTATTTAGCAGTTTTGTCAGGGATTCCTTGTCCAGCATTCAAGAGCAGATCCTAAATTTGCTGGAGAATCTCAGACAAATAGTCAATTTGCTCTCAAAGACTCTTGACTTAAGCCTTCTGTGCATTTCTCCTCTGGCCATAGCCTTGGAAAGTGATGGCCTGTCATCTCTAACGCTGAGTAAACAGTGGTCTGCTCAGCATCACATGTTTATTTTCCACACTGGCACTTGCTAGGTCACGTGGTGGCCATTTAATTTCCACGTCTGACATTCCACAGGTCTGGGATTTCATTCCTCTGGGAGTTGTTCAAATACTTGTGGTTTTAATTCAGAGGGGGAAATATACATGCATGTATTTTTAAAAGAAATGGATACGCAAGTAGCCCCAGCACTCTGTTCACAGCATCTCTGGCCAAACTCTCTGAGTCCACCCTCAGCTCTCAACTTCCAAGTACCTGCTGACACAGAGACTCAGGAAGGGGAAAGATCCAGACATACTTCCCAGGGAGCTTATGAGACTGTGCTTTTTGAATGGACTTCTGTTTTCCATGACTGGACATTCTTTTTAAATTCTTTCTTTTTATTTATTCATCACTGAAGAGCTATAAGATGGTTCTCTCCTGGGGTATGAGACTCCCTGTTCTCAAGGAGCTTCCTCCTCTTAACTGAACTTTTGGGGGTGAAGAACCTGATCACACTTTTTAATCTAAAATGCCCAAGTTGATTTCAAAAGATGGATGAGAAGAACAACCTTTTTGAAGAGATTGGATTATTGATGTATCCCAGAGAGTGAAGACTTCTAAGTCTGAATGAGGTGACAGTGACATGGCCAGCTCCAAACCAATGATGAGGAAATAAACTATTATTCTGCACCATGCCCATCCCAACGATCTCCTCCTTGCTCCTCTTTGGCTCCCAGTGGAGCATTTTATGATCTTCCAGTTGCCTAGATAATTCTCCATGTGTCCCATAGGTCCCAAGGATGTCCCTTTCCATTCTGTCCCTGCCTCTGAAACAAGTCTAATGTCACCTACCTCTTTGCTATCTTCTGAAGGAGGTAAAATTGGTAACATGGAAGCATGCAGAAATGTCGTTCTGACAAAGGCTAAGTTACCAATTATAGAACTATCATTAAGCCAAATTCTGTTAAGTCCAACAGGAAACTTTCTGTTACCCTTTGATGACTGAAATAAGAACCTAACTGTTAGCTGCTTTCCCCTGAGATCTTACTCTTCTGGCTATCTGGAGCAGAAGAGGAAAGATTAAATTACAGGTCCACAATGAATTCGGGCCTTGGAATGTAGCCCTGGAAAGTCCCTGAAAGGTCAACTAAGCATTAAATATACAACATGAGGTCTCTCAAAGCCTGAGGCCCAATGGGATCACTTTAGTCTGTCAGACCCAGAGAATGGTTTGATGGCATGATGTCCACACACTGTTTTTGCTGCTGTCTTCTGATCACATTCTAAGGTGGCTCAATTCTATTTGTTGCCGTCCTTAGAAGCAATGTCAGAAACAAACTCCCAGATCAGACAACTTTTGCCTTTTCCCTCACACCTCCATCAAGATTCTTCTGAAGGGCCCAACTTATGAAACAACTACAGCCCAATCATAAGGCATCTGCATATGTATTCGTGAGATTCCTGGATACAGATGGTTTCCACATATACTGATCCTAACTTACAAGGTAACAATCTATTATAAAATTAACATTCCCAGGGACTAAAGATTTTTAGATAAATTTTCATATTATATGATGCTATTTGGGAAATTATTCCTTTTGTATTTGTCAGTGGGAGGGACATATTTTCTAATGTATTCCTCATAATATTTGTCAAGAACTTTGTACTTCAATCAGTTTCTTCTCTCTTCCCTCTCCCTCTCCCTCTCCCTCTCCCTCTCCCTCTCCCTCTCCCTCTCCCTCTCCCTCTCCCTCTCCCTCTCCCTCTCCCTCTCCCTCCCAATCTCTGTCTCCCTCTTTCTCAAATTGTAGGTCAAGTAATGGATTAAGAGAAAAGTCAACATTTCTGTCAATTTTTATTTATGAAATAAAGAGGTGATTTTCAAATAAAATATGTAAATTGTTTGATAAGCATGACGAATCACTTACAATATGGTTAATATCATTTGCAATTGGTTCCTTTATTACAATATAGACAATGAGCTGAAAATTATAACTTAGAGAAGATTTTCTTTGCTTTTTTATCTCACAGAACAAATTTTTCCAAGTGTGCTCTGTGGAAGTCTATAGTTACTGACATTACTTAGGAACGAGGGCCCACATTAGGTATGTTTAGATAAACTAGGTTGGTTAAATTTAAAGCCATAATTTTTTTCTCACATTTTAATACTTGTTTTTGTTGGTGTTTCTATTGCTATGATAAAATGGCATGAATAAATGAAACTAGAAGAAGAAGGGCATTTTTTTATAGATAACATGTCCCAGTCATATATTTCATCATCAAAGGAAGTCAGGGCAGGAACTCAGGTCAGGAACCTGGAGGCAGGAGCTGAAGCAGAAGCCCTAGAGGGTCCCTGTTTACTAGCCTGCTCCTCGTAACATGTTCGGCATGCGTTCTTATACCATCCTGGACCACCAGTCCAGGGTAGAGCCACCCACAATGAGCTGGATTCTCTCACATCAATCTTTAGTCAAGAAAATGCCTTAAAGACTCATCTGCACAACAATCATACGGAGACATGTCCTCAACTAAGATACTTAATTCCCAAGTGGCCTTAGTTTGTGTCACGTTGGGAAAACACTAACTAGAGAATCCCCTTGGGTGATGGCGATCACCTCGGGGACTTGCAAAGACCACTGTAACAGCTATTACCACTTGGTTCTCATGAAACACCTATTTTTTTCCCCTCATCCAAGGAGACTGGAGCTATCATGTGTGCCAGGACATGGGATAGCATGAATAATTTATTCAAGATCACCTAAAGGTACTGTAATCTGAACAGTGCCAACTGGCCCTACAATCTAAGCCTGCCTCTCTTAAGGTGAGCTCATCTCCACATCTCAGTCCTGTGCTGAGAGGTTGACCGAGGTAGAACACTATGTGAATAGCCTAAGGCAGCTGAACTAGGAGTTCCTATTCCTGGGGATGCCTGGATCTCATGATCAGCCTCTTGTGCAATCTCATTAAAGCAGCTCCAGGACCTTGGTGCTTAAGTCTATGAAAACCAGCACATTGACATAGGATCCGACTTAGCACCAGATCTCTTACTTTCTCATGAGTTCAGCTGTATATGTCTGAACGAGTTGTTTATACTTTGTGTTCTTAACTGGACTTTAAGTGTCTTGATTAAGGGCCTTTTTTATTTATTTATTTATTTATTTATTTATTTATTTATTTTTGCTTTTCCATGACATCATCAATGTAAATCATGTTAACAACTGATTTAAATGTTCCTATTAATAACTGTCTTCTTATTGGTTGCTATAGGATCTATTTTTGAGAGGTGTCATCAACTTGGCCCTTTGCAGTTTAGAAATGATTTGGTAACTCCTGAATCCTTTGACTTGCATGACATACCAGGGAAATGCAGGGTTTAGCATTGCCTTTTCCAACGATCATTAGTAATGTGACTGAATCAAGTTCAAAGCACTGATAGAACATGGGGCTTGAGACTTGATGCGTGCTCTTCACACCTAGACCCCGAGCTTCTCACATGATCACACATAAGTGGAATATCTCAGCCATCATCAGTAAAATATGTCCATTACACACCCATGCTCTCACGGGACAGCTCTGACTAGACTGCCTCCATTGCTCTCATCAGAGTAGAAAGCAGTAATTTGGTCTCTGTAGAAGTAAGGCCAAAAAATGAAAAAAGAAGTTTGTAGGGTCCCTATGTGCCCATTTTACCTTTTCTTCTTCTGTCAAAGGGCAAGAAAGGCCCCCTATCATTCTGGGACAATTCTTAGGGCCAAAGCAATAAAACACCATGTATTCCTGAGGCATTTGCAGTACTGTGTCTGAGAAGCAATAGAGGAGGAAATAATATGTTGGAGAAAATGACACCTTGGGCTGGGGAGCAACACTGAGATAATTTCCCATACCACAGTCAGCCGCTGTCTGCAGAAATGAAAGGAGATTTCAGTGTGACTCAAATCTACAGGACTGCATTTTTATACAAATGGTATGGAGGGATGGTCATAGAGATAGCAGAAGACTCAGGATTCCAATGTGGCTGCCTTAGGTTTGGTCTGAAATAATTTAGAAGTGTGTAAGTAGAAGAGACACAATAGAAAGGAAAGGTGACAAGTAAAGATAAGAGTGATTCATAAATTGAAAGATGCCAGGTTCCCCCCCCCCCCATGGAATAATGCATTCTGTAAAGAAACAAATTCATTCTCAAGGGCGCCAAAGGAGTCCTGCACTTTAAATACTGAACATGAAAACACCAGGAAGAATATGAGCAAAGTGCTTAGCAAAGGGGTTAATCTTTTATTCTTTTTTTTTTTAAATTCCAAGTATTGAGCTTGCAGTTGGCTCTGAAAAATGTAGTCTTAGAAGTATGAACAAGAGAACATTAAGAAATCATCTGGGTGTGCGGACAGCATGATTTTCCTGTCCCCCCCAGACAAGAGAGAAAAGAAGGGCAAAGCACAAAAACCGAACAGAGACTCAGTTTTTCTGCATGGGCCTTATTGGATATGATGCTGACAGAGCAGGTTTGGAAGCGGGGAGAAGGGAGGGTGGGGCCTAGAAAGACTAATGATTTCTATAACAAACCAGTAGCATTTGGCGAGAGCAGCTCTAGCACTAAGGAATCATCTGTTTTCTAAGTTTTTCTAAATATACAGAGATGACAAGTTGCCCTGAAGCAAACTTGGGAAGTGGGAGAGCAATGGCTTTAGGGCCTTATGAAGCTGTCAATCACCAGACACGCAGTTTCTCTATAAATGCAACTTGTGGGGAAAGGCAGGAATACAGGGCATGTGCTGCCTACCCTCACGCCACCCACAGTTCAGTCAGAAAGGCTCAGCACGGGCTACCTAGGAAGGGGAAATCAAATTTTAGATAGTTTCATAAAATCACAAGAAAGGATTTTTAAAAAATGTCCAGAGCAAATAAATACTATGAAACATTCAGCACATTGCAAGGCAACTCTTAAAAGCTTCGCCAATCTTTCTTTCATCCTTAAACGCAACCAGAGGTAGTTTTTATGATGACCCTATTTTTTTCATAACTTAAAATATTTCAACACAGCAAGTAAGCGGTAGCTGTCGAGTGAGAAGCATAGGACATAATTTAAATATCCTAAAATTTATGATAACATTAAATGGAAACAAAAACAATTAGGGATGCCATCATGTTTAGAATATACACAATGTTTAAATATAAAGATATGAAAAGATATATGTATATATATCCACATTATTATGTGCACAGATACATATGGGATTATATATATCTAACATATATTAGCATATAAATATATTAAGAGATTTTTTGAAAAGTAAATTTTTAAGAGTTTATATAATTCTTATTAGTAAATCACCTAGAATATACATCTGCAAGGCCAAAACCATGTCATATTACAGAAGAATGGAGTTGGTTGCCTAAATGAACAGAAAGTAAATAATAATAATAATAATAATAATAATAATAATAATGTAGCTCTGGAATACTGTGTGTGCTGTCCCTTGTCAAACATGACTGTGGACAACAGAAGGTAAATGAAACAGACAATAAATATTGTGGGATTCTGAGTCACTGCTGTGACCCAGGGCCTAAGGTCCTTTGAGCCTAACAAGAGTTCTGTGGAAATGAGAAGGCATGTCACTGCTTACGCCCACTTCTACGATAGAAATTACTGAGCATATTTCCACCAAAGATAATCTGATGAAGTCAGAACTAAACTTAAGGTCTCTTTACTACCAGCCAAGACTTTCAACTCTGGGAGGGGGTGCATATGAATATAGTCCACAAACAGCCCTGGCCCAGGAATACTCCTGTTCCATAGCACAACCAAGAACTTTCTATAAGCTCAACATCTGAGGCAACTCTAGACTGAGCCAGGAAGATGAAGAATAACTGACCTTAGAAGTTACCACGGTGTGCATGTGTATAGTGTGTGTGTGTGTGTGTATAGTGTGTGTGTGTGTGTGTGTGTGTGTGTGTACAGTATGTGTCTATGCATTGTACAGTATATTAATTAAAAATACTTTTTATGCCATACACTCCCCTTCCCTGGTTCCTCTCAGATCCTCCCCACTTCCCTACCCACTCAACTCCATGGCCTTTCTTTCTCTTTTTAGAAAACAAATGGGAAAACTAAACCAAACCAACAAATTTTTTAAAAAAATATATTAAAAGAAAAAGAATACCAGAAGAAACATTCATACATTTATACATGTGCACAAACTCACAAACACACACACACACACACACACACACACACACACACACACACACTGTAAAAACACAAAACCAGAAAGCATAATATACAAGCAAAAGACCAATAAGACAAAAAAATCTAATCTAGGCTCCTACACTGCACTGTGTTCTCTCTGTTGCCAGGTCTGCTCTAATCTTTGACGACCCCACATCCTTTTCTTGGCTTTCTTGACCTGGGCATTTTTAAAAGACTAATTGCACAGTAGTTTTATATAATGTCATACTAGAATGTTAGCTTAGGTTTTGTTTGTTGTTACTCTTGTGATACATTTTTAGTAAGAAAGTTACAGAGGAATCATTTTTTTTTCATTGAATCAATCAGATCAATAATTCAAGGTGCCAACCAATGTTGTAAATTTTAGGGACATAACAATTATCAAAACAAACAGAAATCCTTGTCACTGCAGGGTGTATATTCTCCTTATCCTTAGCAAAGATGGGTGGTAAATACAAATATACAGTAAGCTAAAGTGGACAGTGAAATTGATACAATGAAGTCAGAGATCAGCTTCCTTCAGAAGGCCACGGTCGGTAGACTTAAAGGAAGGCTGTAGATTATCACTAGAGCTTTCCCTCCTTGAAGAACATGCTAGAATTCTTCTTCCAGAATTTTACTGCTTTGGTGAGCTCCTGTGACTTGTCTTAGCAACAAACATAGAGGAAGTAGCTAAATGCCTCGAAGCATGAAATACAGATTGCTAAATTTTTAACATTTCAAACATATTTGAGCAATATAATATTTTAAAAATAATGTTGGTCCTACTTTCTTTATATTGTTCTACCCCCACCCCTGCAAATGGTGAAAAGCTTAATAACATGTAGAAATAATATTTGGGCAGGTGATTTTCCATGAGTACCAAACACTGCCTAATTAAATTCATAAGATATATACATAATAACATTGCTACAACTAAGGGTCTGTAACTTTAAAGCTGTGGTTATCAGGATGAATACTGAGCTGAGTGTATTGAATACCTGTTCCTGGAGGCCAAAGAGAAGAAATACAATCCATGATTTAAAAAAACAAAACAAAACAAACAGCAACAACAAAATAAAAACTACACAAACATAATTTTACATGAGAGCATTGCCTTTTGAATTAAGGAGAGTGTGAAGTCAGAACAATGGCCAGGTCTCCACACACACGACACCAATTTGAAGGACAAGCAGGCCAGCATGTAGGCTGTCATGGCCTCTGAGAGATTTGTCAGTCACTCAAGTGACTGTGTCCTGTCATTGAGTTTGTCTAAGGACAAATATGTTCTTACTCCGCCTTCTTCCAGGTCTTTCCTCTCTACACTCTGAACCTCATTTCTTAACTCCATGGTGTTGAGCTCCTCGTTTGATAGCCTCACTACACTCTCCCTGGCCCCGGAGTCATGAAGATTACAGTGTACCATTCTAGTGTATGGTCATTTCATTTAGACATATGGGAACAGAATACTCTTATGGACTGTGAGCTAGTCCATGGATCCAGCAAACATTACTGTACATCAACTATGTGCCATTGCAGACATAGTGATACAACCATGAAATAAAATGATAATGTCAAAGAGCATTAGAGCTGTTTCTCCCAAGGTAGTTTGGTCCGGTGTTGTTCTTCCTCATCATTTAGTTAATTGGGAGGGCACTGCTGGATAGCAACACAATCGTCATGATTAGAGATGAAGGAAAGGGGAACTAGATATGTTGAACCACAGCAATAAGAAAGAAAAGAAAGGTATTAGGTGTTGGAGCTTGAGACATGATGAAATGGAATTTTGGAAGGCCTTTTGAACTATACCCATAGAAGTCAAACACCGGGGCATCTTGCTAAGACCAAATAGACTTCGACTATGAAGGTGTTTCTCAATATCTGTGATAGAAACCTGACCTTTAGCAGTATTCAAGACTAGACTAAACAGAGTTCTCAAGAGATAAACTGAAGAGAACACTTTGGCATAAGCTGAAGCATGGGCCTGTTTTATGTCCTTCCAGCTCAAGTCATAAAAATTTACATAAGCAGGAATTTTTGTTCTCCAAGCCCTTGTAGCAAATTAGCACAGTGCCCATATGTGACACGTGACTGTAAAATGTCTTGCACTCGTCTCTGTCAGCTTCAGGCGCCTTAGTCCCAGCTAATCTCGACTTAAGTGTAATCTCTGGGAAAGGGGGTATTTTATAAAGTTGCCTCTGGAAATGCCACAGGAGCTGGAAGAAAGTTGAAAAAAGTAGTCAGTAAATATGAATTGATAAACTCTGACTTGGTTTAAAGCAAATACCTGTCTACACAGTCTACGAGACTCTGAGGAATAAAAATATGTCTTTTCTTCAAAGTGTAGAAAAAGAAAAACATCACAAGTAGTTAAATGTGTGTATAAACATAAAACAAAAACACTGAGCATAGGTGAAGAGCTGGCTCAGCAGATAAAGGTGGTTACTCTACAGGCCTGGTTACCCACATAAGTTTCTGGAACCCACATAAAGGTACAAGGAGAGAACCAACTACTCAAAGTTGTCCTCTGACTTCCAAATGTGGGCCACAGTATGTGAGTTCCCACATATACATCATGCACAACACACACACACACACACACACACACACACACACACACACACATATACACACATTTATTTTCAGGTATAAATGCTGAAGACTACAAAAAATAATGGTATATAATGCAAGAGAGCTAAAAATCCATCTCTGAGTCATAACAAAACACACTATAATACTATCTATGTGACCATTGTAGTCATTGTTCCATAAACAATTGGAGCCAAGTGACCTAAGATTTTGTCTTATCTGAAGGGAAAAGGTGACATTCTTGATTGCTTTTATCCTGTTTTCTCTTGAGATGTCAGCATGATTATTTGACGTTTAAGTGTGTGCTGCTGTGTGGTAGATTTGGAAGCACACATATGCAATTATGAGCAGTATGGGCCAGGCTTGAGAGCAGTGAGCAAGTGGTAACAGGACTGAGGTCCTGACATGTCATCTGGTTGGATGATCGTGGCAAGACAGTTAGTTGGGAGCCACCTTAGGTCAGGATGGCCAAGGGTCGAGCTTGATATGACAGGTGGAGCTAGACAGTCGGGCATGCACCCTGCAAAGAAAAATCAAGCATCTAACAAGTAAGGCCATGAAAGCAACCAAAGAAGAATCACTAAGGGGAGCACCGAGGGTCTTTATCACTTTGCCTCCTTTTATTTCATTGGGGTGTGCATGTATGTGCACAATTATGCTTATGTATGTGCAGAAAATGAAACAGGGGAAAACTTGGAAAGCAATAGTTCTTATTGACAGAAGGAAGGCATGAGGGTGTGGGTGGTGCTCCCAGGAGAGTTTTAAATAATAAGGTTTTTTTTTTTTTTAAGTGCCATGCCTTAATGAATTAATGAGAATGACCTGAAGCCATTCCCAGGGCTCTGTCCTGTAAATTCTACTACCAGGGCTCTGTTCTCCCAAAAGGAGGAATCTCAGATGTCTTTAAAAGCATCTTTTCAATAGTTCCCAACTGATTTCTGAATGCCACTCCTCTGTCATGAGACTTTTTTTTTTAACATAGAAACATTTCTCACAATAAGCTTTGAACTGTCACTTATGCATGAATGGAGGTATTCTCCAAATCTTTCCTTATAGGGGAAGAATCAGGAAGATGGTATTGGAAGACAAAATGCATATGTCATGGTAGCAATGCACACGTGGCCTAGATTCTCTGTCCTTTTCAAAAACCAATACCTTCTCATCACAAGCCTACAAGCCCACCAGAGTGCTCTGAGTTAGTTCTCATGGGACCTGACTTTGAGGAAAGATGAAGACAGTCAGTGGTTGGGCTTTCCATCTTTTCATGGGACAGCCTTGAAACATCCAATACAGCCTTCCACAAATCTCTAGACTCCATGAGTGGGGGTTGGGGGAGATTCACAAGGCCTTCTTCTCTGGGGAACTCTTGGCAGTTGCTTGCTGTTGTGGGAGGGAACGTCAGTTTCCTTCAAGAGTCTGGCCCCTGGAGGGTTGGCCATGCTGTAGCAGACAGCCTCACATCCAGGCACATATGAGCAGCACTCATTGGACTTGAAAAGAAAAACAAAAAAAAATAAGTTGGGAGAGAGATGTAAGGGATAAAGCTCAGGAAGAACTGGGGGAGAGGGGAACCTCTCAATGGATATGAGCAAAATACATCATAAACATATATGAAATTCCCACAAGATAAATACATTTTAAAATAGTTATGGGCTTATCACATTTTTAACCAATTGGGTAGTTACCGTTTGCTGATTTAAAAATGTACCTTCTTTAAATTCACCTCAAAGGAAAGGTAATACATACAATTTTTAAACATAGATAAATACATAATATGTAGGCCATTGATGACTGTTAAGGAGAAAATTAAAACAGGTTAAATCAGAGAGAATAAGAAAGGTGTATGCTGATTTTGGTAACATAGTCAAAGAATAGTTCTTTGTAAGGCCAACATTTGAGCATATAATCATGGTAGCCATCCAAAGACAAAGCTTTCTAGACAAGTGTAGTGATGAAGTATAACTAGAATTCAGGTCTACCAGGCAGGTGGGGCAGATCACCTATAGAGCTTTAGACCATGTGAGGACATGTCAGAGTGGGCACTCTTCTCATGTCCCTCCCTTCAGCTAGCTTACTACAGTGCAGATCAGTTGCTATGCCCATAAATACTGGACACACGCTCCAGATGTTCCTTACAGCCAGATGGTTCTCATAACAGATCCAAGCACAGAGTTTAGAAGCATCTGAAGCCTGGGGAAAGAAGCCAAGGCTGCTAGGGCATTGGCTATAAGAAATGATTGTTGAGTTTTGTAGGCAAAGAGATCGAGAGCAAGGACAATAAAATAACCATGCAAGGAAATATCAGTAATGTAGGCTACGGTGTGTCAAAACATTGGTGGTGCTGGCAGACCAAACCCACAATGCATCACTCCATTCATTTTTACAGCACTATGTTGAACAAGAATGTATTAGACTTTCCCTAACTCTTAACATTGAGTTATTTTTTGGAATACCATTTGAAACAAAATTAAAATGAATTCTATTCCTAAGCCTATATGGGCGCTATCTGGGTATTATCATCAATATCATTTCATTGATCTGCTATTTTCTATGTTATGCTGAAGCACCAGTCTAGTGTGTGGGAAAACCACCATCCTAAATCTTGATGTCTAGATACGACGTCCCACTGTACTGTGGCTGCAGTGACCGTGATATGACATCGCTATTAATTACCTGTCTTGTCTGGTAGACCTGCATCCAGTTTCTTCTTGTCAACAGAAACAGTCTCAAAATTTCTGTGCCTTCCATCATTCTCGCTCACTGGTTTAAAACTTTCCTAAAATTTGGCTGATGAAGTGGACCATCAGGCAAAATCACGTGCGCCAAGCTTAACGACCTGAGTTTGACACTCAAGTCAAACTGGTGCAAAGAACTGACTCCCTCAAATTGTCCTCTGACCTCAACACATGCTCCCCAAATAAATAATGAATAAAAATGTAATAAAAATTTAAAGCTTCCCTAAAAGCAGAGAGTAACACGAATATACCATTCTTCTTAGACTCCCACTAGAGCCATCCAGTCAGCTCAGGAAGAAAGTACTCCCTGGGTCACTTTTTCAAAAGACTGATAGCTCCCACTTGCACTTGAATTTCCTTGCTGGATTAGAAATAAATAATATATATCATCTTATGACTTCCAGCTCTGCCATTTATAAGTTGTATAGTCCTGGACAAATGACCATACTTTATGGATCTAAGAAGCCAAGAATTTAACAATACATCCTAAATTCAGATATGTTAAAATATAGAAGAACAAAAGGCCAACATCAATTGTAATATGCTATCAATTTTAAAATGGAGACATGTACTCTAAAATGTTGAAATCTTAAAACTATTAGGTTTAGAATGTATAAAACACATAGTTTTTTCCCCCTCTAAGACTTAGTTCCTATCTAATAAAGAGGTTATGAATAGAAATAGGAAAACATAAATAATACAAATTTGATTTATACAAGCCACCTATAATGTAAAGAGATAGAAAAGTTCTGATGTCTTTATATTCTTCTTTCTAAAAAAAAACCTCTTTTCAGCCTTCTATACATATTTAATATTTATATCAGTGGTTCTCAGCCTTCCTTATACTGTGACACTCTAATACAGATCCTTATATCGTAGTGACTCACAATCACAAAATTATTTCTGTTGCTACTTCTTAAGTGTAATTTTGCTATTGTTATGAATTGTAATGTGAATATCAGATATGCAGAATATCTGATATGTAATACCTCTGAAAAGGTCATTCAACATCCCCAAAAGGGATCATGACCCATATGAGAATTGCTGACTTATATGAACATTTATTGATCCATAACTTTCCAACAATGCAATCTAGTGTCGCCCAACCTTTTGTTTCCATGACATACTGATATCCCAACGAGGAAGCCTCAATCTATAAGGCCACACATATGGTCAGGGAATTCTCTAGTAAACTTTAATTTTTAATAGTTACTGTGATTCTGTAGTTTAGTACACAGATAATAATTGACACGGTACATTTTCTAGGAGCAGTCATAGATACACAGGGCCATGGCTGGGTT
Source organism: Apodemus agrarius (assembly GCA_964023405.1). Classification (NCBI taxonomy): domain Eukaryota; kingdom Metazoa; phylum Chordata; class Mammalia; order Rodentia; family Muridae; genus Apodemus; species Apodemus agrarius. Next base: position 69,383,854 of record OZ030021.1, on the reverse strand, counting down.
CTATGTTGAATTTATAGAACAGTTGCTGACATTTATTCATTGTGTCCTTGTTGGACATGAAATGTCTTGTTCTCATAGAGTTTCTCATTTCTAACACCAGTGTCATTTGAGGTCAGATAATTTCCCTTTGTGGACTTGTCTGGATACTGTATGATACTCAATGATATACCTGGTGCTGTCAGTGCCTACCTATTGTCTGTGCATTAGTACTGTTACTGTTGCCTTGAAGAAACAGCCTGAACAGAAAACATCTAATGGAGAAAAGATTTATTCTGACTCATAGTTCAAGGGCCTGCTGTGTTGGGAAGTCATGGTTGCAGGGATTTGAAGTGGCTTATCACACACACTCCGTCCACATTAAGAAGGCAGACTGTGCTAAATACTGCCATTCGGACCACTTTCTCTTTTTATTCTGCCAAGGATCTCAGCCTATGAGACAGAGGGGATAATTCTGTCCATAGATATCCTACCGCAATTACCCCTGTCTAGATAGTCCCTTTCAGCCATGCCCAAAAGCTTTAGGGGATTGTAGATAATCTCAGGTTGACAATCAATATAACTCATCACAGTCCCCAAACATATCAAGGCAGTCCCCAAACATATCCCCAAGGCAGGCAAAATCACCAGGGCTGAAAACCCTCCGAGGCAGGGATTCCAACTAGGAACTTTGGTAGGCACTAGACTTAGGCAAGACTTAACACTGCCTTACTTGCCTCTCAGGGTCACTGCAATGAGTAAAAAAGACAGAGATTACAAAGTAATATACCAATGTTGACATTCCTGCAAGGGACAGTGAGATATTCAATTTGACTTACGGACAGCAAGATTGCTGTGTGACATTTACTATTATGAGATTTAACCATTTTTATTCTATGTCATCTTACCATAAATTCCCCAAATAGGTACCCATTTCATAAGGGAGAAATGCAGAGGCTTAGGATAATTGATCCTACTAAGCTCCATTAACATTTTGCTGAAATAGAATGCTCCTATGAATTAAGGATATTTAATAGTATCTCTGGTTTCTACATCAAATTTTGCCTGCAGATATAACATGCCCGTATTCATACTGTATATTTACTACCCAAGCAATGGAACCAAACTCTAAAGGAAACGTGTCCAAGAGCACAAGGCTCTTGGGGGCACAGCAAAGGTTTAAAAGGCGCTTTCCAGATATCACTTCTACTGTGGCTATACCAGCTCACTTGCCTGTGGGTGCCCAAATTCTGAATGACAGGCATTTGGAACAAGAATCAAAACTGAAACCTGCAAGGAGGTTGGACATTGCAGTGAGAAGGAACCTCAGTGCAGACGGTAGTGTCAAACAGATGAGTGGTCTCCCCATGTTCGGGGGGCATATAAGTGTTCTAAAGAGCCACAGGTAGACTGGGAGAGCCTCAACGTTAGGGAAGGAACATTTCCACTACCATACTAGGGTCTCCAGCTCCAAAGGCCTCAGCTTACAATGTTTTTGTACCCCCCTCCCAGACACCACATTCCTTTCTGGGTGACAATCTCCAATCTTGAAATATAAGCACTATCTTTCTGTATGCTTACTTCCAGTTAGCTCTTCTGTGCCACAAACCTCCTGGGAGGTGTTTGTCATTGGTTTTCCTCCCCAGAACACTCAGCAAGCCTGCTTTGCCACAAATGGCAAAGAGAAGTCAAGTGCAGGAGACTAGTGCTTGCCCTGCGTGGCCTAGACATTTGGCCTCTGCCTCGTCCTGTTGTTTAACAATCCCCTAGAGTAAAACCTGGTAAAGGCGGCTCTCTCCTTCTCTCCTTGACAGCCACCAGCATGCCAGGAAGCCAGCGTGCTGTATCACTATGACTTTATTTCCACACTTCTGCCCCACCCCCTCCACGCTGAGAAGAATCCCTGCAGAGGCTTGTCAGTCTTCCACACAGTTCTCCAGCCTCAGTGTACCATGCTTCCCCAAGTTCACACACTCTCAGTGGCAAACCCACCATGTAGCAGTGTGCCTCCGTTCGGCCCGAACATCAGTCTAAGCAGTCATTCTGCGTCTGTCAAAATGCTGACAGCACTTCTCCCTGCTCCGAGAGCATCGGATCCCATCTGTATCACAAACAGTCTTCCAGGTTTATTTTGCCTATCACTTCTCAACACTTGCTATTTAAATTCCAAATCACTGTTCGGGGGGGGGGGGTTCACAGTGTCCCTGCTATTCTTGGAGTTTACTCGCTATATCTTCCACTCAGACACCTTATTGGTATGCTGCTGGTATCATGTATGCACACACATGCATCCCATACATACGTATGTACATGCATAAACATTAATGTTTCGGGGCAAACCATCACTGTCATCCATATCAGACAAGATTATCATTGGTCTACAAGTTACAATGATATAGTGAAGATCATTCATGTTCTCAGAGTCCATTCAAGTCGTTGGAAGGAAAGAAGCAAAAAGAAGTATGGAATAAATTTAGACCATTTTTTGTTTTGTTTTGTTTTTTTTCAAGCCCTTTCCAATCAAAATTTAGTTATGTGACTGTTAGTTAAAACAAGAGAGTGGTTGTCACTATTCTTGCTCCTCTCTTAGATTCTAGGGTGGGGAATTGAACACTATTTTCTTGAAAACAAAACATGCCTATAACTTCATTAGCAGACACAAGTCCACTCGGTGCTTAGGAAGATGAAGCAGTCCTGCCTGAGACAGGTTCAGGGCACTCCCTCCCAGAAGGTGAAAACCATCTGCTAATGTTTGACTTCTAAGTCAAACAATAGTGACATGCATCAGAGCATAAATAAACCACAGGGCAGAGAGATCAGAGGCCACGTGCTCATCAGAGCTACAGGGCTTACCTCTCCTCCTTCATATGGCTTTTGCTTGATGGCTACTTCTCCCCCGTGCAGCTAATGCCTTAACTTGTCTTAAATCTTCCTTTTCCCTGACTCTGTTCCTGAAAGGCTCAATCTTGGACCATTTTGTTGCAGTTCCATTTTCTTGTATCAGGGATGACCTCTGTGTCAAGGGGTTGGCACCGCTGGCCTAATGTGGACTGAATGACCTGCTGAGCCATTGCTCCTTACGTGACAACTTCAGCAGAAAAACACAGTAAAATGTTCAGTCCTGGTTGGTTTGAAAAAAGCATGTGGTCAATCCTCTATGAGCACAGGAAGACAAAGCAGCTGTGGAGCTTCTATGAGAGGTCAGGTGGTGTTCAAGGGATGGTTGACTGCTGCCTTATATCTTTGTTTTCTCCAACTGAAGTTATTCCAAGCTAGAGCAAAGCTCTATTCTATTCTAGACTCAGCTCTTAGAGTACCACACCAACCCTGGACTAACTCTAACAAATCAATTAAATGCTTTTCTCTCCCATAAAGGTATGCCTACATGTCCCTGCAGGCAAAGACATTATAATGGATTTCTGGCATAGGACAATGTGAGAATTGATATCAGTTCTATGCCCATAGCACATCTGATTACCTGGGTGGTAACATAGATAATTAAATGAATTATAGTGACGTGACTCCAAAATTCAAGGCATGTCCCCAGTCATCATGGATAGACTACATGATATTAGTTTTATGTTTACCTTTCTTTTGTTTTTTTATATTAATCCCCTCCCTTTCTCTCCTTCATTCTCCATCTTTCCCTTTTCTTTCTCCTACCATCCTTCTACCCTTAATTTTCTTTTTATTTGTGTTATAATAAGTTTTTAAGAAATATTTTAAAGTATTTGTGGAGATATCCTGTTCAGGGCTGGGCACTCCATTATCACTTACTTTTCAGCCCTTTGGCTAGTTATCTGTTTTAGCATTAACCCTTCCTGCCATACCAAAAACACCTCTGATGAAGGCTCAGTGTTACACTAAAATATGGATACAAATATTAGTATTTAGAAGAAAATTTGAGGACATACATTTTTGCAAAACGATATTAGTACAATCCATTCTTGAACTGAGGATCTTCTCAACCAGAGATCTTTGACCAGATTCAGAGGACTAGACATGAATTCATTCTTGCGAAATGAATCTCAGATATAATCAGAAAGCAGTTGGTTACCTCCATGACAGACATGCCACTTTTACACCACAGAATGTATCTTTCCAAGCAGGTTAATATTGGATCTCCCAATATTCACAATAGGGTAAAACTGTTGATGGTTTTTTCCACCATAGCACTTTCTGGTTCAATGGAAATTGCACAAGAGAGAAAAAATTGGGCTCAGAGAACATTATGGAAGAGAGTCTATAAAGAATATAATACCCAGAGGATGAGGCAATCTACAAAAACATTATCTTCTATGTATGAGATAGCCATTGCACTTCTGAGTTCACTACTGTTGTGGTCATATGCACAAGGCCTGCACAAGACTAGCCTGTCAGTTGTTTTTCATGGATGGGAGAGTGTATAATGGGGATCTACACCTTTTTTGGCGGGGGACATTTGGCAGTTAGTAATTATAGGGATAAGAAGTATTGTTCTCTTCAGTGGTATGACAGATGATAAGTAGTTGCCCATGATCCAGCAAATAACTTCCCACCCATGCTGGCAAAATTGCCCTCTAATTATACTCAGTGACTCTCATATGAGAGAGAGAGAGGGGGGGGAGGGAGGAAGAGGGTGATGGAGAGAAAGGGAAGGAGGGAGAGGGAAAAGGAGAGGAAGAGAGAGAGAAAGAGAGAGATATGAATGTAGGTGTGTGATTTGTTGAAAAAAAGAATAGTTCTGCATGCTATTGAGGAATGGGTGGTTTAAAAAGCTAAAATTCATTTTAGATGATAGATAATAGATGATAGATAGATAGGTAGGTAGATAGATAGATAGATAAGGTAGATAGATAATAGATAGATAATAGATAGACAGATATATGATAGAAAGATAGATGATAGATAGATAACATTAATATATATGTATATATGAAGGATAAATTATCTATATGGATAATGGGTAATGATTATGTATATATGTATATGGAACAGCCAAATAATTTTAAATAGATAAATTATAAAATACATGTAGGATGTTAAGACTAGACATTATGGGCAAGCCTGCCTGCAAACTTCCATGTTTCCTGCCATGACAGTAATAAACTAAACCTATAAGTTACCCCCAATTAAGTCATTTTCTTTACAAAGTTTGTGTGATCATGGTGACTCTTCACAGTAATAGAAACCCTAAGACAATTACCCACATTGTACACATCTGATTGTGAACTAGATGGGCTATTGAAACTTGTAGACACACCAAACCCTTAATCAAAAAGTGCCTGTTCTAAGAGAAGTGTCTTTCTAGTTCTGAAAAGACCACTGATGGGAATTTTTGGATCACTTCTGTTCTCAATAACACCATACAAACCCCACGAAACATTAATGTCTTCCTAATCTATGCTGCATCACACAAATACAATATGTACAACAGTTTCAAATGTTATTAAATCTGTTGTATACAGGACCGCCTTACTCAGATTTTGATAATTCTTGCCTAACAGATTTCACTCTCACTTTTCTATTCCTCTTTCTGTTATAAGTTCTGTAAAAATTTTGGGGCACTTTCATTTTGTGAGGTCTAATTTGCAGAACTGTGCTCTCAGGTGAATCCTTATCTGACCTGAAGAATCTTGCAAACTCCTGAAGCCCCATAAGCCACTTCCAGCTCTTAAAGCTTCACTGTCTACCCCAGAGCTGCTAGGCTCCGTGGCTGCCAAGTATTTTATACATCTAAATTGAGGAGCACTAGAAGCATAAAAGATACACTAAAATTTAAATGCACAAAATTAGATATTTAAAAAATTAGACTTTAAAAAATATTCGTGGCATATTGAAATAATAATATTTTGGATATGATGGATAAAATAAATTTATTATTACATTTTTCCAAATGTTTTATTTAAGTGTATTTATGAGAAAATTTAGAATATTAAATATGTTCATATATCATAGTTTGTATTACATTGCTGTTGGACAATGTTGTACATTATATACATTATATATATACTGCTGCTATAATGAGATACCAAAACCTGATAAATTTATCAAGAAATGGGTTTACTTAACTCCCAGTTCTAGAGGTTCAGGGCATGGTGTTAGCATCAGCTCATCTCTGATGACGAGACAGACAATAAAGACAGAAAGAGAAGCTCACGCCACCCAACAGGACAATGGAGCGCAATGGAGAGACAAAGGTCAGACTTTATAAAATAACTTGTATTCAAGAACTAACTCATGAGGAGATGCCTCCAAAGACTCAAGGGCCACTAACTGTCCCCACCTGTAAGTATAGCCTTCCTTTAAGGAACAAACTTACAACACATAAGCCCTTGGATAGATGAACTCAAACTATAGCATAGTGAAGGTCACAGCCCGGCATTATACTGGCTTTATGCTGTATTATGCACTTAAATGTTAACACTTATGTGCTAGCACTCTTAGCGCGCCTATGCTAGAGTACAGTGCAGATGTTTTAGCTTTCGCTAGGATGTGTTATTCTCTACTTGCTTCTTTGCATTATATCATAGTAAGTCTAACTCTTAGAAGAGTATTTACCCGGGTTACCATGACACTTGGATTGGGCTACACTTGGTAAATAGGAGGTATTACTGGGAGATTGGAGGGCAAGAAGGAAAGAGGTGCCATTGTGCTTTTCCCTCTTAGCTCATCAGGAGGAAAGCTGGCAGCAGAGCTAAGTCTGCTTTTCAATCAGGGATTGTTTGCCAGCCACTCTTCTGCTTTATAGGATGGATAGATCTGATTGACGATAGGGAACTAGGGCCAGAGTTTTATGGATGACATTTCCCAGGGCCTTTGCTTTCAAAGTTTCTTTGTGGAAGGCACGTGGTCTACCTACATCCTTCAGAGTAGAAGTTACCAACTTTGGTTTCCCATTAGAGCTTTAGGAGCCTTGAAAACTATCACTATCTAACACTAGCTCCCATCTACTTAGTCTGATTTGGAACCTAGACAGTGATATCTTTAAAAAGCCCTCCAATAGCCTGCAGTGTTCAATAGCTCCGCACATTGGCACCTTCTGACTTAGTGATTTCCTGGTTATACCAAGGAGCTAGCTGCCAATCTGGACATAGATTTCCATGAATTCAATAGCTGGTCGAGTGCTCTTTGAAGATGTATTTCTTTCTCAAATTTTCTAGAAAATGCTCCAGTTCTCACGTGAGGACTTCCTCGCACCTTTCTTACCATAGCAGCACACAGTTAAATGACCTCTCTTCACCATGGCTCATTATCCTCGGCTCTGTTCCACCTGAACTTAAGCAAATGCTCAGAGGTGCTTGGAATTAGTATAGGTCAAACGTGAAATGTGACTGCTGCCTACTGAAGCCTCCTCATCCAGGCTAGCTAGTATAATGTCTAGACATGTCTCAAGGTCCAACTATACTATACCCCTCTCCTTTATTAAAACAGCGTGCTTCAGTTCCTAGAATCAATAGTTTGTCCTGAGAATAAAAAACTCTCATTTTATAGAAGCCTAAGGGACGTTCTAGGTTCTGATTACTCCTTTATTCACCTCAAACCTATCCTGTTCCCTCATAGGATCTAAGGGACTGAAGGAATTTCATTTAATTTATCATTTATGGTTCTAATACATTCATAATTCCCCCTTTTATATTTGTGTCTGTGTGTTTCAGTCTACAATGTGAAAATGCTCACAGATGTAGAAATTATGGAGGGGCTGTGGGCATCTTGCACACATTCTGGGACTTTGGCTTTCCAAACGGGAACTTGTGAAATCAGGTGATAGATTTATGTTCATATCTTAAATGGGCCACCCAGCCCCAGTATAAAATACATCACTGTTCCCAGCAGCTACATGGGTAAACTCATTACTCAGTGGAAAATGGAGCAGGCTTGTTCATTAAAAGTCCCTTCTCCTATGGAGAGTCATTTGAACACCGTCTCATTTAAAATAAGCCAACCAACACCACGGAGACCAAAAAAACGACCTTTCCCCCACCAAGTAGCCCCTGGACAGCAGTGTTTCTCCAGTTCAGTTCACCCATGTCTAAACTGCCCTAGTGAAGCATAGTAACCTGCTCAGAAAATGGTTTGTTGTCGGGGGAAGAATTACCCGCTAACTCGAAATAGAAAGAGGGAGAATATGGCAAATATTTTAAGACAAATTACAATCTGCATGAACAACCGATTGACTGTCACGTTGTCACCCCTGGGAAACCAATGGCCAGATGCCAGGTGTCCAGGGCCACATGATGAGCAGTAGATCTTTGCCCTACAGAAAGAGGGTCTTGTCAACACAGGAGAGTTCCACCGATAAGAAAGGAAGCGGTCCCAGTCTGTGACTCAATGCTCAAGGTTTAACTGGGATTAAGGGAAGAAAGCTGATGTGACAGAGTGCCCATGGGGACCCAGAGACCCAGTTTCATTATGTTGGGCTTTGTCCCCAGTTGCAGACTTTCACGTTTCCTGGCTCTGTGGTCCTCTGCTTTCTCATCGGTACTTCTTTCTTATCACCTGGACATGGCTTACTCTACTGAGCTTTTGGGTCATCTTGATCTTTTTTTTTTTCTCAGTCATTCTCCTCCCTCAAGTCCTCTACTACTTTGGCACAAGACACTGGATAAAATATTGCATTTTTCAGCCACCCAGGAGCTACACTAACACAGCTTGTCCTGGCCATTCTTGACTCCAGGAACCATTGAAAACCCCTCAGTGCTATCTATCTTTCGCTGTTCTGGGTTCTCAGGGACCACGCTCCAGTGCAAACTCCCCTTCTCTTTTCTGCAATGGCTCGGAACCAGCTGCCTTATTTCTCTGTGTTTTTCCTTCTCCTCTCTAGATAGGCAGTGTATGAGAATAGCCACCACACATTCAGAAATATTTTGTTCACGGATAGAATTTTTGTCTTCTTGTAACATTAGATTAAATCATTAATGTCAAGGTCAGAGGTAAGACCTGGAGGAGCTGAGCAGGTTACCAGCGAGCCAGATGAACTGTTTCCACCGTGACACAGAAACACAGAATCCCAGGGTATCGCCTCTTTAGCTGACAAATGCAAAGAACCAATGAGTTCGTGATACGTATTCTTGACAAGCTGCAGCTACTAGGAACTCATCTGCAGCTGATTGCCCCTCCCCCCCATCAACTCCGAGAAGTTTGCTTTGCACTATTTTAAGCCCACACTGTTAGGAGAAAGTCAAACTAAATTTCTCCTGAGATTCCTCAGAGGCTTTGTGTGATTAGGTTGTCAGAAGCATCAGCTGGTTTCAGCTCACTGCTGAGGCTAGCTGGGGTACACTGCAAGAACCAGCAAGACTAGGGGTGACAGTGAGGAAATCCTTTCCCTTCACCTTGTATAGTGAACACAGGGGATGCAGACTCTAGTCCCAGTCTGCTGCTGACTGGCAGTGAGATCGCCAGCCCATACCGTCCAGTTGTTGTATGTGGCTATGAAGTGCTTGAAATGAGACCAATTCCAAGTGAGGTGTCAAAGTAAGACACATGATAGGTTCCAAAGGCCTGACAAAAGCATGTAAAATATCACACTAATGATGTTCTTATTGACACTTGTAATGATGGTATGCAATTTTTGATGTTAGGCTAAATAAAATATTAATCCAATTAAAATATTTTAAATTAATAAATTATTATTATTGTTGTAATTATTTGGTAAGATTAAATGTTATTAATTTAATCTATATGTTTCACTTTGTTAATGTGTCTCCTTGAAAATTTAGAGTTTTGCATGTAAATTACATTATACTTCTAAGGGACGTCACTGCCACTTACAAATTCACACTGCTTCATAAATTTGGAGAACTGGGTACTTCAGAGATGATCTTCAGCAAGCAGCAATTTCTTTGAATGCGCTACCTCCTCTAAGACTCACTTTTTCCTTAGATACTTTTTAAATGCTTTCTATTATTATTGGTGAATGTTAAAGGAAGGGGGGCATAATGGGACCAGGGCCATAACTCGGTCTCTAAATGGCTTGCTCTGTAAGCATGAAGATGTATGATCACAGTACTCACGTAAAAAGCTGGGCCGCGTGGTATGACCCACCCAAGTGGATGACCCCCCAACTCCAAGTGACAGACCCTATCTCAGAATAAAGAAAAGATAGCTGCTTACAGAATAATATCCAAGGTTAACATCTGGCCATTGTGTATGAGCACACACACATCCATACACACACACACACACACACACACACACACACACATACATACACACACATGTGTTACTATTAGGAAACAAGAGGAGATCAGGGGTGGGATATAGGGAGGGTAATGAAGTAAATATGCATGTGTGAAGATATCACAATTAAACCCATTGTTTTATACAAGTAATTGTGCTAATAAAATAAATGAATGTTAGAGAGGAGAATACTAGCCAGAGATATGGTCAGTGAAACTTGTAGCCTAGGCTGATGACTTAAGCTTTATCCCCAAGACCAACATGGTAGAGAGAGAGGAACAATTGCCTCAAGTTGTTCTTCAACCCCCACATGCATGCCATAGCTCACGAGTCACACCCATGGACATGAGTAAAACATGTGATTAAAAAAACAAACAAACTTAAGAGTATTTATCACAGGGGTCCTGTATTGGCATTCATGTGTTACTCAGACACACACAAAAAGACTATTTCTTTCCTCAAGCAGCTAAGGTGAAGACATGTAACATGAAGACCCAAACCAATGACTAGTCCCACGAAGCCTTGTGGGATTGACTGCCAGATTAACCTTTCCTGTGCTCTAGCATGTGCAAAACCTCAACAGAACCAGAACGCTTCCTTGAGATGCTATTATAAATGAGAAGTTACCATAAAAAAACGGAATTGAAGATGAGACTGCCATTTTTATTTCTCTCATAAGTAATTGCATAATTGTAGGAAGGGCAGGTGACCATGGTTGATCTAATGGCCTTATTGGTGACACGGCATTCCTTCTGGGCCATTAACCTTCCCTCTGCATATTTCCTCTACCTTGTCTCCAACAAAATTTGGAACATTAGATGGTGACATGCATTGCCCTTGTTAAGCCATTCTCTCCTAACTCATAAGCAGGAGAGGCAGGAGATCATGTGAGCAGCTCCACAGGCAGTGGGGTATTGCGTGAGAAAATATTAACAGCCCCGGGCAGTAAAGGGGAGAGATGCCTGATACTCTATGGAGAGAGAGAAGTGGTTGAAGCCCTCTGGCCTGGGGGTCTTCTAAGCTGTCTTTATGTACTTCCTACTGCCCTGTCCAAGAACAGATGCTCTTTCTGCCAATATGGCCCTACCTTCTCAAGCTTCTGTAGTAGCTATGGTGACAGATCGATTGAACTGTCATTGCGCTATTCTTGATTCTTGGAAGGAAAACAAAAACAAAACCCTTTTGGGGAAAAACCACAAACCGGCCCAAATCCCTTCTCTCCTTTGCAGCTCTCCTCCTCAATAATTCAGGAAATAACATCTCAGAGGCTCTCATCTTGGCCTATGTGATGTTTTTAAATCCTTCTAAATGGCTAAGAAGGTAATGCTTTTCAGTCATTTTCTCTGTGCAGCCCTCCCTTTCCTGGCAGAGACAGTGTACGCAGTCTATTAGAGCATTTTTTCCTTCATATAATGGCACCAATTAAATTACCTTGCAGCCCGACCTTAATCTGGCAGGAATGATTATTCCATGAAACAGTTAGAGCTCTAATTGACATGAAGTGCCTGCAAAATATGTCTTTTGCGGCAACCCTGTCAAAGTCACATTGATATGCTAATCCCTATAGCTGGCAGAATCACTTCATAAAGAGAGACATTGAAAATTGAATTATTTCAATTTCAGTACCTAGGAATCTAGTGATCTGTCTGTATATGTAACTAAGTAGGTGCAATACTTTATATGGGTAAACAGCTGTACTAGGGTGTTGCCATGGCAACTGCTTGACTCATGGCAGTTGTGTTAGTGATGAAGTCATTAGCAGTGTGAAATGTACTTTGAGGTTGTCAAGTGTAACACTCCAGGAATATTTCATCAGTATTAGTGGAGCCTTTTCATTTACATAATTTAGGCTTTTGCACATGATCTCATTATGGTACAAGAAAGGGGTGCATTGTGGGGCAATTGTACCTGGTCAGGATGAATCTCCATTATGTCACTTGATTATTAATCTTTCTCCTTAAATAGAGTTTCCCAAATAAGTCTTATGGGAAATTGATAACTTCATTGGAACAATGATACTGAAACCGTGTTATTGTGGGACAGACCAGGCTGGCCATATGTTGTCCATGCAGTGTGAAACCGATGCAGATTAGTACCAGGGATCTTTCGATATACCACGTGCCTTGTTGCTCCTGTACGTTTGGAAAAAGGACTTTGAGGTCAGACACTCATTCCAGGGAGTGTTCCTTTCCTGTGCACCTGTGCTGGGGCCATAATGATCCTTATGACAGCGTGCTGTGCAAGCATTTCAGGACCAATGGCAAGTTTCATTGCTGTTCTGCCCCACCCACTGCAACATGATTCAGCTTGCAATACGCCCTCATGATTCGATTCTGAGTGATGTCTGGCTGTTTCACAGAACGGTAGCAGCTTGGGCCAGAGCAGGAGGTAGAGAAGAAAAATGGCTAGAGCAAGCTGCCTGGCCAGCAGAGCTAGAACGGGCAGCTCTGTGCCCAAGGACCCCACCTGAATGCAGACAGTGGAGAACAGGCAAAGAAGAACCTGCTGTCACCGCAGGCTTCTGCACACACAACACCCATACACATGCGAACCCACATGTGTACATAAGAGCCATAGCACACACACATATATATCAAAAATAAATTGAAGGAGAATTATAAAGCTGTTTAGGCATCAATTGTAACATTAGAGTAAACAGACACTTTCCACAGCTCGATCTGCTGTGCACTTAGGTGAGTTACAGCTTAGTGTTTAGGAAAGCTGTTCTATTTTCTCTTTTCATTCAGTCATGCATTCGTGTGCTTATTTTTAATAAGATCTTAATATCATTTCAGAAAGTGTTCTAGACACCAGAGAAAAAGATGCAAGCACAAAGGGCAAAATCTTATCTTTGTGATATTCAATTTAATGGGAATATATATATTTAAAAAAATGTGCACAAGTAGAAGGGCCAGAAACAATGAAACAGAGTAAGAGGTTCTTCCTTAAGTAGATGGGAGGGGTCGGGCAGGTTCAAAGAGCCATTTAAGTTGAGAACCAAGGGAGGAGAAGGTCAATCAAGGGAGAATAGAAGCAATTACATTTCACACAGGAGGCAATTTTAAACTTCTGATACTCAGGCTAGAGGAGGTTATTGGTACCAATGAATTTAAACCCAGTGGTCAAGATCAAGGAAAGAGTTCATCCCAAGTCTCAGCCTGGCAAGAAGAATAGATGCCAACTGAGAAGAGTCATTGTGCTCAAGTAAGTGTCATCTAAATAGGATGAGAACCTTCACATCCTCCAAGGATGTAAATATAGGCCAAATCACAAAGAACCATGTGCTTTTACTTCCACTTTTTCTTTCTGAGGGAATATATATATAAATATATACATATATAATATTCATTATTCATATGCACATATGAGTATACTATATATAGTATATACATATACTACACATATACATTTACACATATTCACATATACATATATATGCATATATACATGCATACATATACTTGTATGCACATATATACATGTATATATACATATTTAGGGACTATATATAATATATATTTTGTATATATATGTGTGTGTGTGTGAGTGTTTGTATCATCTCTCAGTGTCTACAGGGGATTTGTTAAAAAACCTCCATATATACCAACATTTAAGGATGTTCAAGTCCCTTTTAACAAAGAAAATAATGTTTAGATATAATCTCTGTATATTGTTCTGTATATTTTAAATCATTTCAGGATTATTTATGCCTGCTACAATGTAAATGCTATGCAAATAATTCTTAGATGAATTTAGGCATCAATTGTAATATTAGAGTAAACAGACCCTTTCCACAGTTTGACCTGTTGGGTGAGTTACAACTCAGTGTGCAGTCAGCTGTTCTATTTTTCAATTTTCATTCATTCATTCATTTATGTGTTCATTTTATTAAGATTTTAATATCATACATTCCAAGAAGTGTTCTAGGTGCCAGATAAAAAAGGAAAAGCACAATGGGCAAAATTTTGTCTTTGTGATGTTCAGTTTAATGAGAAGATCTATATTTTAAAAATATGTGCACAAGTACAAGGACCAGAAACAATGTAACAGAGTAAGAGGCTCTTTTCTAAGTAGATGGGAGGGGTCAGGCAGGGAAATAATTACAAGAAAAAACAGCTTTATATATTCACTATATACACGTATGTCTATGGAAAACCAACTAGGTTATTAGATTTTACCCAAGAAAATTAGTTCCAGGCTATATATAGGTAAAGTCTGACCTAATTTATTTTTCGTCCCTTAATTTCTAGGTGTAGTTTCTTTGTAAAGAAAATATATTGAATTCTGCTGAACTTTGTCAGCACACACTGTGAATTACTATTATTATTTGCTATTATATTGCAGGCTGGAGAAATGGTTCTGTGGTTAAGTGTTTGCTGTGCAAGAGGGAGGACCAGAATTCCAGCCCCAGAAGCCATGTAAACGCTAAGTGGGCAGAGTGGCCCACCTGTAATTCCAGGCTCAAAAGGCAGAGATCAGGGAACTCCACAGTCAGCTAGCTACGGACACAAGCCATCTCTGTGAGCTCTGTCTGACCGAGGGAACCTGCCTCACTAAACAAGGTGCAAGAGTGACTGAGAGTGACGGGGCACATCAACCTCAAGCTTCTGCATGTGCACGCACACATTACCACACGCATCCCACAGACATACACACATGCACTCATGCACACCCTCAAGAACAATCAAAGGTAAAAGAAATAAACTCGGCTTATTCTGATTTTCTTTTAATGGCTGGACTTGAAAATGCACAAATAGCTATTATTTATTTTATAGCCTCTCAACTGAATGTCATGCTCTACAGAGATGTCTGGAAAGTATGTATGAACGATAACTAGCACACAATACAGCATACACTGCTGGTTTTCTGCATGAAAGTTTTAGCAGATGTTGTTATAACCTGAAAATAATCCCTTAGGCCAAAACCATTTGATAACACCTTTGTTAAAAAAAAAAAATACACAGTACATGTCAACACCTTAAAAACTTAGAATCTTGCTTCAAAAATCAAACTAATCCGTGGATGGGTCCTAAGTACCCAAGGGAGAATCTAACACAAATTACCCCAAATTATTATCTTTATACTCACACCTAGTGATCTCTTAGCCTTAGTCAAAGAAGTTTCTTTTTCAGTAGATAGCGTTTGATATGGAGATCCACAGCTGATCAGAGTACTGAGACTAATAGTCTGTGGAGTGCTCAGCTCTTACTGAGACATTTGTATTATATACCCTCCCTGGGACTCAGAGATCATTATGGAAGAGAAGGTAGGAAGCCTGTAAGAGCCAGTGAATTAGTGGGTGTCTACCTCAGAACAACACTGTGGCACATGATGTCACTGTATACCTGAATTCATAGCAGCCATGACTGCATACACAAGACTTGAACAAGATCAAGTCTGTCATATTACAAGCCTATGAAGCCATTTGCAGTGGAAGAATTATTGGCAACTTATGGTTGTTAGAGGAAGTGATGGCTTTCTTTAGGCATGCAGGCCCTGAGAGGCCACCCATGCACCAGCAGATTCAATGCAATCCCCATCAAAATCCCAACTCAGTTCTTCATAGAGTTAGAAAGAGCAATTCTCAAATTCATCTGGAATAACAAAAAACCCAGGATAGCTGAAACTATCATCAACAGTAAAAGAACTTCTGGGGGAATCAATATCCCGGACCTCAAGCAATACTACAGAGCAGTAGTGTTAAAAACTGCATGGTATTGGTACAGTGACAGAGAGGTGGATCAATGGAATAGGATTGAAGACCCAGAATTGAACCCACACATCTATACCAATTGATCTTTGATAAAGGAGCTACAACCATCCAGTGGAAAAAAGATAGCCTTTTCAACAAATGGTGCTGGCTCAGCTGGAGGTCAACATGCAGAAGAATGAGAATTGATCCACTCTTATCTCCTTGTACTAAGCTCAACTCCAAGTGGATCAAGGACCTCCCGATTCAGTAGTTTTCAATGCAAGATTGCAAGTTAGGAGGGGAAAGTGATTGGGGAATGGAGGAGGAATTTAAAGGGGGAAATGGAATGTGAATTTCATAAAAATACAGTATATGCAAGCATGAAGTTCTCAAACCATTAAAAATTAAGCCAATTTGTTTAACTTGATGTCCCAAAGTCTGTTGTTGATCAAAGCCCTCTTCCCAACCCCTATTTTTTTTATAACCAAATGTTTTTTTTAGCATGCATAAAATTTAGTTTAAGAAACTCAGTTCATTTTAAAGTTTATATTTGATACATACATATTTGCTGTGGACATTTTGAAAGCAGAAAACATCCTTTGGTTCAGATGAGTTCTTAATGAAGCATCATATTTATCACTTAATTCCTTTATTCATTCATCAAAGATATACTGATTGCCTCCAGAGGGCTGCTAGGTTGCTGTGAGACCAGAATGAAACTGGCTAATAGGAAAACCCACTCGCTCAGAGCCATGTTGCCAGTAAAGATAAAATTGTGTCCCCAGGCTAGGCAACACTTGTGACACCGTGCAATCTCCTTCCATGCCTCTATGGACCAATGGAAAATGGTATTATATATACATATGATGTGTGCGCATCTGTGGGTCTATGTGAATAATGGATTTTAAAAAACAAAAAAGCTTGTTGTATCCCCTTTAAATGTAATCAATGCACATTTTTGAAGTATACTTTCACTCAAGAGAGGAACATCTGTGGAAATGCAGCTGCTCAAAGCCCTCCATGTCCCTCTCCTCTCCACTTGCAGTCCTGGTGGTGACAGTGGCACCACAATGAGCACCACTTGGGGGTGGCCGTGCAGTGACAGAAGATTACTGGCTTCGAGCTATGCTTTCTCTGTGCTCCTCTGTAGCCTCCTGCATCTGAAAGGGAGAGAACTAAGAGTCTGTTACATTTTCCTAGATGTGTTTCCTTAGAAAAGGTCAGGGCACAGCCAGCACTGGATAAGAATCAGCACATTTCTCGGAAGTAATCCCAATCCTCTCCATCAGTCCTTCCAGCGAGGCATGTCATGTTCTGCCCATTTTTGCAGCCTTATCTATCCACAGCCTGCCTTCTCGCCTTGATAACTGATTTCTGCACCATTAATCGTGTTGGCTATGGAAACTATCTGAAGGACCACAGAAGTAGGCAAAAGACTATGTATAAACTTTTCCACTTTGCTGTCTCTTATCCAAGAAACACTTTGTTAGATCCTGTTTTTTCAGCTTTCCAACCATGGGCTATCGAGGCAACTTCTATGTTAACTATCTGTGGAATGGAAGAAACAACTGTACTAGACATAGACAGCTATTGCGAACACAATTAAGACAAGAAGAAACACTAAGTGAGGAGGAGTTGTTCACTGATTTTAGTCATTGTTGCTAAACTGTCTTTGTCAAAGTAGGTTTAAAATTACGTTTTGGAGGCTTGCTTTCTATTTGGGTTCAATAAGCCTTCAATTGATATCAGACATGTTATTCAGTAAATATCTGTTGTCTACCAGGCTTTGCACAGGGCTCTGGAGGAACTTAGGGTAAATAAGCTCGAAATCTTGCCTCTAAAAGGAAGCGCTATAAAATAAAAGACACCAAGAGTTTACCCCTGAGCTATTTCTTGGTACGGGGTGGGATAAATCTAGGGGGAAGTAGTTTTATCCTTCCAAGGAATCTGATTTTGTTTCTGGGCAGAAACATCAACCAAGTGCTAAGATACATTGAGCTCTAATTGGATGCAAACTTGACAATCTCATCTGAAGCTAGCCTGACTACAGCATCAGCGAGCCAAATGTGAGTTGGATTTTTCTGAATTGGCAAGCCAGTGTCTTGAGCCTCTCCACCTTCTAGGTAATAAAAAATTGCATGTTGGATAGGGCAATCAACCTCCTTGGAATTTTAAGTGAAATCTGTCAAAAATAGAAGTTCGTGTAGTCTAGGCACACCATACCAGTTCCCTAGGCCCATTGACAAAACATGGTCCTCAACCTTCGTTGTCATTGAAGCAGGGGGTTGTTTGTGCAGTATCATGATGTCCACTTCTCCATTTAGGGACACCCATAAGAGAACTTATTTTCTGCTGTGTTTTTCCCAGGGAGTTGTCATGGAACTCTCCGTGTCTGCTGACTGAGATATTCTTCTCCATTTTGAATATCCTAGTGGTTTTTTCCATGCTCATTGTTTACTTTATGCCTCTTTTGATGGCTTCTGTTTTGAGGTCTTATAAGAGATTTTGTTGCTGAGTTAGGAAGCCAGATGTGAGGCCTTGCATTATTCTGTCTCTTGTTTTGATTTAAAGTCTCATGCTCCCCTGTGGAAGAAAGGAATAAAGACACAATGGAAGAAGAAGGAAGAAATATGGAAAGATGAATAGGAATCTACTTCGTTAGAGAATGAGAGACAGATATTGAGTATAAACAAGAAACTCCAAGATTATGAATGGCATCTAGATAGTCCATTAACACAATAATGCCTTATTAGAGGACTGTACTTCTTAAAGGTACAACGAGCAATGGAGCCCAGTCTGAAACTCTGATTCCTTTCATATGTTGTCTAATTCCGTGTAATCATCATCTTTTATGTATTAATTACAGCTTAGTTTTGTAATTAGAATGAAAGGAAGAGCTGACATCCTATCAGACCAGATTTGATTAGCAATTTTGAGGCAGGATTCTTATCTGGGATGATGTTTTCAATATCACATCCTCTAAGGACAAATGTAGATAAAAGTGTTTTTCAGTTACTATGAGCAGACTGTACATGAGGCCTACCTGCTCTAGATGAGAAGTGCCTTACAGAGGTGGATACAGAGGGGATCCAGAAAGGCCCTTTTTTTTTTTTTTGATTTTGGTTTTTTGAGACAGGGTTTCTCTGTATAGCCCTGGCTGTCCTGGAACTCACTCTGTAGACCAGGCTGGCCTCGAACTCAGAAATCCACCTGCGTCTGCCTCCCAAGTGCTGGGATTACAGGTGTGCACCACCACCGCCCAGCCCGAAAGGCCCATTTTAAATATCTACTCTACTACCTACTAATTGTGGATCTAGGACAAGTTAAAAGACTGTCTTGGGCATCAGTCAATTTACTTTCTAAATTAAAGTAAAAACCGATACTTGACATACAGGATTATGGAGAGAAACTCATGGGATGATAGACATAAAAGCACATGGTATAAACTTTGCCAAACAAGTATTATTGTCAGTCCCTAAATGACCAGAAAAGTTGTTCCCTGATGAATAAATAAATCCATCCTGGTTCTATTCAGTGTACAGATAATACACTTTTAGACATAGCAAGCACCCAATCCATGGGACAGGCCATGTAGCCTAGGGGCACATGGGCATCACTCTAAAGGAGAAGCTTTACAACCCAAATTTAGAGGCAGATTAAATGTGGCAAGCCATTGATTCAAAGGGTCAAAACAAGTTCACCTTGATGACAAAGAAGAGTTTTAGACTTCCATATCTATATCTCCATTATAAAGGCATATGGAAAAATCCTTTAGAGTCAAATTTGCTTAAACCACACTCAAAAATATGTATAATATATAATCATCATAGAACACTTTCTGAAGTTACACTTTCAACAGGGCACAAGGCTCATCTTCCCAGTGTCATGCTATGTAAAGTAGTGGAGGGATAATTTAAGATTTAAGAAAGTGTGTTCCCACTTTTTCGACAGTGAAACATCCAGTCCTTTGTAGAGCTACATCTGGAAAACAAGCCATCCAGGGCATAGAAGGAATGGTGCTGTCCACTTCTCTCAAAATGTTTTTCTTGTCTCAATTTTACCTTGATGAAAACATAATCAAGCAACAAGCAAAAATCCAGGAACCTGGACTTCCCTTTTCAAATGGCAATGACAAAGTAAACAAACAAACAAACAAACAAAACAAAACAAAAAAGCTGATAGGCCTGTTTCTTCATTTGTTATGTCCTGATCTGATTATTTCAAACTAGAATTTGTTTTTCCTGAGGCCCATTTAACCCACCTTCTGTTTCCTGGCTCCTGCTTATTTTTTCTTCCCCATGTTTAAATTAGTAAACCTTATCAAAGACCATCTGTCTACTGGATTTCAACAGAGGTTAAGTTACATTAGAGTGTAATTAATGTTTGAGTACATATTGACACCAATTTAATTATGAAAACTGAAAGTTAAATAAAAATACTCCATTTAATCTCTCCTGAAATCAGCCTCCTGTGTGGGTTTCTGGTTGAGAAGAGGTGTGGGGTTTCTCTGACCTAATTCAGTTGGAGGAATAAGAGATCTTATGTCTCCCAAAGACCAGGGCTCAGTTCTTGCTTTTCAATATGACACCTTTCTCATCCTCAAGGAAGAAATCACCATGGAGAGTTTTCTTTTTTTTTTTTCCGTTTTTTTCTTTTTAATTTTTTTTAATTTTCTATATTCTTTGTTTACAGTCCAAAGGCTTTCCCCTTTCCCAGTTCCTGCCTCACCATATGTCCCCTAAGTCCTCTTCCCCCCTACCCCCCAGCCCCACCCATTCCCCAATCACCCCCACCACCACCACAAAGACACACACATACACACAATTTCTCTGTTCTGGTACTCTCCTACAAAACTGGATCCAGTCTTTTCGGGACCAGGGTCCTCTCCTTCCTTCTTCTTGGGAATATTTTGATTTGCTAATTGTGCCTTGAGTATTCAGAGCTTCAGGGCTCATTACTATCCACCTATCAGTGATTGCATTTCATGTGTATTCTTTTGTGATTGGATTAACTCACTTAGGATGATATTTTCCAGATCCAACCATTTGCCTACAAATTGCTTGAATTCATTATTTTTAATTGCTGAGTAGTATTCCATTGTATAAATATACCACATTTTCTGTATCCATTCCTTCTTTGAGGAACATCTGGGCTCCTTCCAAATTCTGGCTATTATAAAT
Organism: Apodemus agrarius; assembly: GCA_964023405.1. Taxonomy (NCBI): domain Eukaryota; kingdom Metazoa; phylum Chordata; class Mammalia; order Rodentia; family Muridae; genus Apodemus; species Apodemus agrarius. Next base: position 69,362,845 of record OZ030021.1, on the reverse strand, counting down.
AAGGGTGCTATGAATGTAGTGGAGCATGTGTCTTTATTGCATGCAGGAGAATCCTCTGGTTATATCCCCAGGAGTGGTATGCCAGGGTCCTCTGGAAATGTCATGCCCAATTTTCTGAGGAACCGCCAGACTGATTTCCAGAGCGGTTGTACCATCTTGCAATCCCACCAACACTGAAGGAGTGTTCTTCTTTTTCCACATCCTTGCCAGCACCTGTTGTCTCTTGAGTTTTTAATCTTAGCCATTCTGACTAGTGTGAGGTGGAATCTCAGGGTTGTTTTGATTTGCATTTCCCTCATGACTAATGATGTTGAACATCTCTTTAGGTGCTTTTCAGCCATCCAAATTTTTTTCTGGTGAAAATTCTTTGTTTAGCTCTGTACCCCATTTTTAATAGGGTTATTTGGTTCTTTGGGTGCTAACTTCTTGAGTTCTTTGTATATATTGGATATTAGCCCTCTGTCAGATGTGGGGTTGGTGAAGATCTTTTCCCAATTTGTTGGTTGCTGTTTTGTCCTTCTGACAGTATCTTTTGCCTTACAGAAACTTTGTAGTTTTATGAGGTCCCATTTGTCAATTCTAAATCTTAGCGCATAAGCTATTGGTGTTCTGTTCAGGAAATTTCCCCCTGTGCCCATGTCCTCCAGGGTCTTCCCCAAGTTTCTTTTCTATTAGTTTCAGTGTGTCTGGTTTTATGTGGAGGTCCTTGATCCACTTGGAGTTGATTTTAGTACAAGGAGATAAGAGTGGGTCAAATCACATTCTTCTGCATGTTAGCCTCCAGTTGAACCAGCACAATTTGTTGAAAAGGCTATCTTTTCCACTGGATGGTTGTAGCTCCTTTATCAAAGATCAAGTGACCATAACTCTGTGGGTTCATTTCTGGGTCTTCAATCCTATTCCATTGATCTACTTGCCTGTTGCTGTACCAATACCATGCAGTTTTTAACACAATTGCTCTGTAGTACTGCTTGAGGTCAGATATTGATTCCCCCAGAAGTCCTTTTATTGTTGAGAATAGTTTTAGCTATCCTGGGTTTTTTGTTACTCCAGATGAATTTGAGAATTGCTCTTTCTAGATCTATGAAGAATTGAATTAGGATTTTGATGGGGATTGCATTGAATCTGTAGATTGCTTTTGGCAAGATCACCATTTTTACTATATTGATCCTGCCAATCCAAGAGCATGAAATGCTTTTCCATCTTCTGAGGTCTTCTTCGATTTCTTTCTTCAAGGACTTGAAGTTCCTGTCATACAGATCTTTCACTTGTTTGGTTAGAGTCACACCAAGATACTTTATATTGTTTGTGGCTATTGTGAAGGGTGTTATTTCCCTAACTTCTTTCTCAGCCTGCTTGTCCTTTGAGTACAGGAAAGCTACTGATTTGCTTGAGTTTATTTTATAACCAGCCACTTGCTGAAGTTGTTTATCAGTTGTAGGAGTTCTCTTGTGGAGTTTGTTGGGTTGCTTAACTATACTATCGTATCATCTGCAAAGAGTGATAGTTTGACTTCTTCCTTTCCAATTTGTATCCCTTTGACTTCCTTATGTTGTCTAATTGCTCTCGCTAGAACTTCAAGTACTATATTGAAAAGATATGGAGAGAGGGGGCAGCCTTGTCTAGTCCCTGATTTTAGTGGGATTGCTTCAAGTTTCTCTCCATTTACATTGATGTTAGCTACTGGTTTGCTGTATATTGCTTTTACTATATTTAGGTATGGGCCTTGAATTCCTCTTCTTTCCAGGACTTTTAGCATGAAAGGATGCTGAATTTTGTCAAATGCTTTTTCAGCATCTAACGAGATGACCATGTGGTTTTTTTCTTTTAGTTTTTTTATGTAGTGGATTACATTGATGGATTTTCATATATTGAATCATCCCTGCATCCCTGGGATGAAGCCTACTTGATCATGGTGAATGATCATTTTGATGTGCTCTTGGATTCAATTGGCAAGAATTTTATTTAGTATTTTTGCATCGATATTCATAAGGGAAATTGGCCTGTAATTCTCTTTCTTTGTAGGCTCTTTGTGTGGTTTTGGTATCAGCATAATTGTGGCTTTGTGGAACTAGTTGGGCAGTGTTCCTTCTGTTTCTATTTTGTGGAATAGTTTGAAGAGTATCGGTGTTAGGTCTCTTTTGAAGGTCTGATAGAATTCTCCACTAAAACCATCTGGTCCAGTGCTTTTTTTAGTTGGGAGACTTTCTATAACCCCTTCTATTTCTCTCAGGCTTATGGGACTGTTTAGCTGATCTAATTGATCCTGATTTAATTCTGGTTTTTGGTATCTGTCTAGGAAATTGTCCATTTCCTCCAGATTCTCCAGTTGTGTTGAGTATAGGCTTTTGTAGTAGGATCTGATGATCCTTTGAATTTCCTCAGTTTCTGTTGTTATATCCCCCTTTTCATTTCTAATTTTGTTAATTTGGATACTGTCTCTATGCCCTTTGGTTAGTCTGGCTAAGGTTTTATCTATCTTGTTGATTTTCTCACAGAACCAGCTCCTGGTTTTGTTGATTCTTTGTATGGTTCTCTTTGCTGCTATTTGATTGATTTCAGTCCTTAGTTTGATGATTTCCTGTCTTCTACTCCTCCTGGGTGAATTAGCTTCTTTTTTTTTTTCAAAGGTTTCAGGTATGCCATTAAGCTGCTAGTGAATGCTCTCTCCAGTTTCTTTTTGGAGGCACTCAGGGCTATGAGTTTTCCTCTTAGCACTGCTTTCATTGTGTCCCATAGATTTGGGTAGGTTATATCTTCATTTTCATTGAATTCTAAAAAGTCTTTGATTTCTTTCTTGACCAAGGTGTCATTGAGTAGAGTATTGTTCAGTTTCCATGTGTATGTGGGCTTTCTGTTGTTTTTCTTGCTATTGAAGACCACTTTTACTCCATAGGGATCAGATATGAGGCATGAGATTAGTTCGATCTTCTTGTATTTGTTGAGGTCTGTCTTGTGACCAATTATATGATCAATTTTGGAGAAGGTACCATGCGGTGCTGAGAAAAAGGTATATTCTTTTGCTTTAGGATGAAATGTTTTATATATACATGTTAAATCCAATTGATCCAAAGCTTCAATTAGTTTCACTGTGTCCCTGTTTAGCTTCTGTTTTCCTGATCGGTCCATTGAGGAGAGTGGAGTGTTGAAGTCACCCGCAATTATTGTGTTAGGTGCAATGTGTGCTTTAAGCTTTAGTAAAGTTTCTTTTACAAATGAGGGTGCCCTTGCATTTGCAGCATAGATGCTCAGAATTATGAGTTCTTCTTGGTGGATTTTCCCTTTGACCAGCAAGAATTGACTTAGGTTGAAAGTCAATTTTATCTGATATTAGAATGGCTACTCTGGCTTGTTTCCTGAGATCATTTGCTTGTAAAATTGTCTTCCAGCCTTTTACTCTAAGGTAGTGTTTGCCATTGACACTGAGATGTGTTTCCTGTATGCAGCAAAATGTAGGGTCCTGTTTCCGTATCCAGTCTGTTAGTCTATGTCTTTTTATTGGGGAATTGAGTCCATTGATGTTAAGAAATATTAAGGAATAGTAATTATTACTTCCTAACATTTTTGAAATTATTTTTTATATTTCAGTGGTTATCTTCTTTTGGGTTTGATGAGAGGAGGTTTCTATCTTGCTTCTTCTGGGGTGTAGTTTCCTTCCTTGTGTTGGTGTTTTTCCCCTATTATTCTTTGTAGGACTGGGTTTGTGGAAAGATATCATGCAAATTTGGTTTTGTTCTGGAATACCTTGGTTTCTCCATATATGGCGATTGAGAGTTTTGCTGGGTAAAGTAATTTTGGCTGAAATTTCTGTTCTCTTAGAGTCTGCATGATATCTGCCCAGGATCTTCTAACTTTCATGGTCTCAGGTGAGAAGTCTGGTATAATTCTGATACGTCTTCCTTTATATGTTACTTGGTCTTTTTCTCTTACTGCCTTTAATATTCTTTCTTTGTTTAGTATGTTTGGGGTTTTGATTATTATGTGACAGGAGGTATTTCTGTTCTGGTCCAGTCTGTTTGGAGTTCTGTAGGCTTCTTTTATATTCATGGGCATTTCTCTCTTTAGGTTGGGGATGTTTTCTTCCATAATTTTGTAGAAGATATTTGCTGGCCCTTTAAGTTGTAAATCTTCACTCTCATCTATACCTATAATCCTTAGGTTTGGTATTCTCCTTTTGTCCTGGATTTCCTGGATGTTTTGGGTTACAAGCTTCTTGCTTTTTACATTTTCTTTCACTGTTGAATCAATGGTTTCTATGGTATCTTTGGCATCTGAGATTCTTTCTTCTATCTCTTGTATTCTATTGTTGATATTTGCATCTATTTCTTCCCAAGGTTTTCTATCTCCAAAGTTGTCTCCCTTTGCAATTTCTTAGTTGTTTCTACTTCTGTTTTTAGATCCTGGGTGGTTTTGCTCAGATCTTTCGCTTTCTTGTTTGTGTTTTCATGTAATTCTTTAAGAGATTTTTTTGTTTCCTCTTTCATGACTTCTACTTGTTGACCCACCTTCTCCTGTACTTCTTTAAGTGATTTTTGTATTTCCTCCTTATTGGTTTCTAACTTTTGATCCATTTTCTCCTGAATTTCTTTAAGAGATTTATCTATGTGTTCCTCTAACAGCATCCTGACCAGTGATTTTAGATCTGAATCTTGCTTTTCTGGTGTGTTGTGGTATCCGGGACTTACTGCTGTAGGGGAACTGGGTTCGGATGCTGCCATATTGCCTTGATTTCTGTTAGTAACGTTCATACATTTGCCTTTTGCCATTTGTTTATTTCTGGGGTTAGTTGGTCTTATTATTACTGGTTGGTGTGTAAACCTCCTGAGAGCCTGACGTTTGGCTCTGCTGTCACAGAGGGCCTCCATGCTCCCGAGGCAGAAACTGGAAGGTTTCCACCACTGGGGTCTGAATTATCTCCTCAGCTCTGCTGGTCAGACTCAAGTGTCCTCCCAGCTTGCTGCTGGGCGCTTAACTGACCTCCTGCAGTCTCCTCTTGGTTTGCCTGGTTACTCTACCAGCTCCAAGATGGTGGCGGGTCTCAGGGCTCTGTCTAACCACAGGATTCCCTGCAGGACCAGAGCTTCCCTGGCTGGACTGCTGAAGCCTAGACGGTGGCTCTCTCAGTCTGCAGTGCTCCATCTGGTTGAGCTGCTTTCCCCAAGATAGTGTTGGACTGTGGGCCTCTGTCTAATCGCGGGGCTCTCTGTAGATCAGGAGCTTCCCTAGTTGAACTGTGGGATCCAAGATCGGGAGTTTTCTATAGTTGTAGACAGGACCTAGAGGTGAGATACTCGACCAAACAGGTGCAAAATCATCACTCACTCCCCTTTCCCTAACCCCTCCCACAAAAGATACAGAGCTCCAATGGTACTTCAGGAACTGGAGACCAGAATACCTAATAAAGTCCAATCTGATCCTTCTTTTAGCTTCCTTGTATAAATTATATTCCTTGACACATTAGGAATTTTCTCAAAGAGATGCAATATTCAACTGTAGTCCTGAATAGATGATATTCACCCATTTACCACAAGATTTCTCAGTTCTTAATACAGAGCCTAATGAAGTTATATGTGAACACTGCAGTAGCTGTGGATTAGGCCATACCACTACACAGGATAAGAGCTCCCTTTTCTTTAGCAGGCACCAGTAGTTGAACATGAGCAACTTTCTGATGTTTCACCTAAAATGGGGAAGTTGTGGACTAAGATTTCTCATTCCAGGATGCCTCTGGTCTTTGTTGGACTCAGGTTGGGGTTATTTGGTATAGATTAGCTTTCAAGAAAAAAACAAGCTTGCATCATATGCATCATATGAAGGTGTGGGGAAAGAAAGACTCCTTACCTTAAACCCCAGCTCTTAAAATCCAGAGATAGACCTCTCTACGACTTCCTCTTGTCTTCTGTTCTCATCTACCAGAGCCAGTTGTGAATTGCCACATCTTGGCTTGTCTTCTAAAGTATCACCACCAGACAGAGCTGATGCCTGAGGCTAGAATGAAGATGTATGGAAAGATGGCTTCCTAGTTTTGCATTACTTTTACCTACTTGACTGGTAATTAGATGTGTGCCCCCCCCAACCTTATACATTTTTGGCAACAAGAGGAGATGCTTTGATATTCCTATTAATGGTATATCTTTGAAGTCAGGCCAAGGTTGGTCAAGAAATGTTTCAGAAGAGAAGCCTAGGAGGTTAAAAATCTTTATCTAGCTCCACCTCCTTATTGTCTGCACACACAGGATAAAGGACCTAAGGGGACTGCAGTATCCTGTGTGCTGTGTGTATATTCTGCCCTTGCAGAGTTTTGCTTGGACCAGCAAGTTAGGAATTGTGGTGTCTACTCTGTAGCCATGGAGAGGCTCAGTGGATCTAAGCTGTGCTTCAACATTGAGACTTGTACATCTGTGGGATCTCAACTACTCTTATGTGTGGTGGTGTTCATAGAATGCTGAGGATGAGATCACATTTTGTTATAGCTTTGATTTTCATTTCGCTTAATGCTAATGATACTGAGTGCGTGTCATTTATTGAGAGTCCACTTTTATTAGAAATGTCTATTCAGATCATGTGGCAATGTTTTGAATGGTTGCTCAGTATGCTCACTACCAAAATCTGGAGCCCCATACACATTGAAAACATTCTTTTTTTTTTCCAGATGAACTTTTAGATGCTTTCTCTACTGTGTGGTTCTCTTTGCTCTTTTGGCTACTTCCTTTGCTGTGATGAAAACTTTTTAATCTGATGCAGTCTCATTTGTCTGGTCTTCATTCTGTTACTTGTACAAGTCATGTACAAAAGAACATTTTGTTCTCTACACAAATTCCTTCAAGTATTTCACTTGCATTTTTCCTGGTAATCCCATAGCTCTAGGCCCTACATTTAGGTCTTTGACTTAGAGTTGAATTTTATACAAGGTAAGATGTGGAGTCAAGTTTCAATCTTCTGTACATGGCAATGTGGTAGTATTTCTAAAGGAGTTCTCTTTCTCCCAGCATTTGCTTTTGCCAACTTGGTGGAAAATCAGTTGGCTATAATTAAATGGTTTCAGTGATAGTTTGAGTGAGAATGGTGCCCATAGGCTCATATATTTGAATGCTTAGTTCAAAATAGGTGGAACTGGTTAGGAAGGATTGGGTGTGGCTTTGTTGGAGGAACTGTGTCACTGGATGTAGGTTATGAAATTGCTCACATCATTCCCACTTAGCGCTCAATCTCTCTCTCTCTTTCTCTCTCTCTCTCTCTCTCTCTCTCTCTCCCTCTCTCTTTCTCTCTGTCTCTCTGTCTCTGTCTCTGTCTCTGTCTCTCTCTCTCTCTCTCTTTCTCTGCCACATGTTTATGGATCAGATGTTAGTGCCATGCTGGCATTCCTGCTGCCAAACTTCCCACCAGAAGCCCCAAATCAAATGCTATATTTAATAACTGTGGTGGTTTGAATGTGTTTTGCCCAGGGAGAGGCACTTTTAGGAGATGTGGCTTTACTGAAGTAGATGTGGCCTTGTTGGAGGAAGTATGTCACTGTGGACATGGGCTTTAAGATCCTCGTCCTAGATATCTGGAAGTCAATCTTCTAGCAGATTTCAGATGAAGATGTAACTCTCTCAGCTCCTCCTGCACCATGCCTGCCTGGATGCTGCTATGCTCCCACCTTAATGATACTGGATTGAACCTCTGAACCTGTAAGCCAGCCCCAATTAAATATCCTCTATAAGACTTGCCTTGGTTATGGTGTCTGTTCACAATAGTAAAACCCTAACTAAGAAAATAAGTTGCTTTGTTCATGTGACCTTGCTCTCGTCATGGCAATAGAACAGTAACTAAAGTAATTTCCTTCTGGCATCTCTGTTCTGTCTTTTAGGTCCCCATGTTTGTTTTTTATATAAGTGTCATGCTAATTTTTCACATGACTCTGTCATATGTCTTGAAATCACATGGTGTGATGCCTCCGCTTTGTTCCTTTCCTTTCCTTCAAGATAAATTTATTTTGGTCCTTTGTGCTTCCATATAAATTTTAGGTTCATTTTCCCCCAATTCTGTGAAGAACATATTGTCATAGAGGTTTCAACAAATATGCAAACCAAGTAGTAATATAGATGCATTAGCAATATTTTTATAATCAGTGATTGTCAGTCTTTTTCATTATTTTGTCTTCCATTTCTTTCCTTGATATTTTGTAATTTTTATTATAGAGGTTTCTTATTTATTTGAGAAAGATGATTCAGTATACACTCCACAGTGTATATGTTCAGATACAAATAAAGACTTCCATTTTGACCCATGTCTTGCTTTGAAAAGGAGGTTGATAAAGATATAGAGAGCTAATGGTACACTATGGTTAAAAAGCCAAAGAATTTTAGAAGTAAGAGGGAGGTTGTTGAATGGTCGGTAGAGAGCCTTGTTATTTGGGAGAAAAAGTAAAGCTAAATTGAGTGTATATTAATAAGACTCTGAGCCATGCAGTTGTGGCACATCCCTTTAATCCCAGCACTTGGGAGGCAGAGGCAGGTGAATTGCTGAGTTCAAGGCCAGCCTGATCTACAAAGTGAGTTCCAGGACAGCCAGGGCTATAGAGAGAAACCCTGTCTCGAAAAACAAAAACAAAAACAAAAACAGACAAAAAAAAAAAGGACTCTGATGCCCACAATTTTCTTTTAAGTTCCCAAAGACCAAAAAACTTCTTAATATTATCATTACTTTCTAGTTGAATTTGTCCCTCAAATCCATCATCAAAAGTGGTAAGTTTTAAAAACAGTAACCTTGAAGCATATTTCACTGTTAAGAAGTTCAGTGCCTACCCATGTGGGAATCTCTATTTGGATTTCCAGATAAAATCTTCCAATTGATTTTCCTTCAGTGACCAAGCACACTGCTTTCTGAAGTTTATGTTCCTTTTGAATGGATTCTACCATTATGGGACACACATACACAAACACACACATGCAAAGACATACACACACACATACACACATATACATATGTACACATACACACACTATACATACACACACCACACACATACACATAGACACACACACACACACACACACACACACCTTTTTTCTGATAATTCTCTTCTTTCCTCATTTCTATTCCTGAAATTCTCCTGCCAACTGATTAAATCTCTTTCCTATCCTATCTGGCCCATCACTTGTAGCACATCCTGCTTCTTGACTATGCCACCAATATAGCCAGTCTTTGCTACTTTGTGGGTTTGACTTTCTTCCACACTTCTCCAAACTTTTCTTCCACTTTTTCAAGCCCCTAGGCCCAGATAAGAGAGCAAAAAGGATAGAGAGGAAAGGAAAGGGATACCTGAATAAAGTCGGGGGTTGCAAAGGGGACAACTGTACCATCAGACTACTTCCTGCTGCTTAAGGGCATTGAGTTCCTTAGGACAAATTCAATCTTCTCCATAAGGATATCTAGTTTCTTCCTGGCATATGACTACCTAACAAATCACAATCTACAACAATCAACAACCTCCCTGCCTCTAGGGGCTCTAGCAGTTGTATACCCTCTGAAAAGTTCACAGAATTCAAAATATCACACAATCAGAGAAGCGATCTGCAGTTGGCAAAACCACACCTCTTCTAGAGCACAAGGCAAATCATAGTCGGCTGCTGTGAACAATCTGAAGCAGCCCACATCCCACACCTAGGATTAAAACAAAAATATATTCTTACAATACTTCTGAGTTTCTAAAAGAAACCAAAATTCCAAAATTCTCACTACATAGCAGCCTATGGCTTCTTACTATACTAATTGCTGTGTGTAGCAGATTATTTTTTCTTCCTGCCAGCTTCTTCTCAGCCTTATTATTGTTCTGAAGCCATAAAACTGAAAACTGCATTTTTATGACTCCAAATGACCTTCAGAATTCTAGACTCCTACTTGACTATAATATTTTGGATCATTAATTTCAGAGAAGACATTCTGATGTATAATTTTATTAAGTTTCTGAGGATTTTAATACTGTGTTTCTAAATATGATGAACTTCCTTCCACCAAGTTTTAATTAGGGAGCATATTAAATCCTCAATTAATGCTTGCAGTAATGCATCTTTAATATCCAATAACATTTGATCAGGATCCATCCAGAAGGAGGTGATGGCATTATAGCTCTTTGGTTCTCGCTGACCAATAGAACAGCTTGGTCTTCCCTTTTCCATTCTGAGTTATCAGTGAGGAGCACAATTTTACTCTTACTATTAGTTTTCCTCTGAAGTGAGAAGCCATTGTTCTGCCTCTGAGTGGTGTGTGGGAGAGAGATAACATGGATTTTCTGAACAAGCCAGCCCTGAGCACAGGAAGGAACTTTTAAATGTATGTGCTTTAAAGATACTTCTTCCCATTATAATCCATTTCCCCATGTATAAGAGCCGTAACATACTTAGTGCAGACATATGCACACATTTCCCATAACACTCCAAGTAGTATGTGTTTTAGTCTATGGAGGCCATCAATGTCTATCATAGATTACTGACTCTGTCATTGTAGTAGAAAAGCAACATGATCAATGGTATTCCAATATAAACTTATTCATGAATACTGAAATCTTAAATTCATACAATTTTATATGGTACAAAATGCTATTCCTTGTCAAAAAATACTAGATATGTTTCTCTAGAACACGTCTAGAATAGTGCATCCCATCACTGGGGAAGCAGAGGCAGGAGGGTAGCAAGTGTAAGCCCAGACTCCGCTAATTAGTAAGATTCTGTCTTTAAAAAGTCAAGAGCTCCAAGCCACCCAAGGCCAGGCAGATTCAGAACAGAATTTTATCACATCTTCAAGGAAGAACTGACATCAGTACTCCTTATTCAAACATTCTTCAAAATTTTATTCCTTTTATTTTTCTGAGATTAGACTATTCTTAACTCATGATTTTTGCAAAGTGCATAATTTTCCAATCCCAAGTATATTAGTCACTTTTTTCCCTACTATGACAAAATGCGATGGCTGAGGCAACTTAAAGAAGAAAGAGCTTATTTAGGTTTATGGGTTCTGAGGTATACTAGTCCATGATAGTAGAACAGAGTCCCAACAAGTGGCAGGCATTGTGGCAAGAACAGAAGACCAGGAAGCTAGGGTTCATAGCTTGAATTCCAAGAGTGAAGCTCATACACACACACACACACACACACACACACACACACACACAGAGAGAGAGAGAGAGAGAGAGAGAGAGAGAGAGAGAGAGAGAGAGAGAGAGAGGAGGGAGAAGGGAGAGGGAGAGGGAGGGGGACCAAGAATGACAAGAGTCTTGACTCTCAAATCCTGCCTCCAGTGACATACTTCTTCCAACAAGGACACACCTCCTACACTACTCTGAACAGTGCCACCTGTTAGGGACCCATCATTCCAAATGCCTGAGAAACCTAGGATCTCTTCCATTGTTCCCACTAAGTCACCAGAAGAAAAGCCTGTATTGATGTATTGATTTGGGAAGCAGTTCCTTCAGCTGAACAATGAAGGTTCAGCTGGATGACAGCTGAGTCATATGTCCTTTTCCCTTCAGAATAACAACTAAAAATAAAGCCCAAGCAGCCATACCATCTCAGGAGTGCTGGTGGGACCAAGTTCTCCATAGCACGGAAGATAAGGGCTCCATCCACTGTAAGCTAGACCACATCAAGTAAAGAACTCTTCTCTTTGCATCTAGATCTTCAGAAAAACTTATCCCAGGAGAGCCAATCACAGAAAAAAGTCCATGGATTATGGAGAAAAGTGATAATGGCAGTGGAATGCAGACCATCTTTCTCTGTCTAAATTAGATGCTTGGGAATGAAGGAAAGGGATAATGGGGAAACAGACTTGTCTAAAAAGCAGAGTGTGTATGCACACATGTGAGCACATGCCTGTGTGTGTGTGTGTGTGTGTGTGTGTGTGTGTGTGTGTGTGTGTGTAGTGTGTCTTCATGGTGGAATCCAATCAGAAAGAATGTGATCCTCAGCAGTGTGTACATGGCTACTTAAGTAACCCAAGTAGAACCTCTGTCTACCATCCCATAGAGGAGTCAGCGCTTGTTTTTCAGCAAGGTGAGGGAGGTCTGGCGCCTCTTTGGTTCTCTATTCCTTTCATAGAGAGGTGTCTTCCTCAAACTCTTCTCAGCCAAGCTATGCCCTTGTGATAGAGACAAAGTTGGTGGATCCTCTTAAGCTAAAAGAGAGTGGTTGAAAACCTCTAACAGAATAAAAGTAGAGATTCTTGACCTTGATAATGGTAAGAGGCAACACTCATTTAGGACTTACTATATGCTATGTGCTGAGCCATGTGTTTCTTTGTATGTATGTGTTTTGTATGTGTGTATGTGTGTGCTTTGTATGTGTGTATGTGTGTGTGTATTTCTTTTTCTACTTAGAACCCTCAATTTGCAGATGGATAGGAAATGACTTATAGAATCAAAGTTGCCTGTCCAAGATCACTGTCTACTAATTGTCAGGACTGGGATTTGAACCCAAGGGATCTGGTTCCATAGCTGTATCCGTTTTTTTCAGTCATGGTGCTCTGGGTTGATAAAACCTGGAATCTGGATGGAAACAAAATGTCCATAAAGGGCTAGCCTGAACCACCGCATCACACAGGCCACGATGCTGGCGCCCTCCCTTTGCTCTAGGAGAAGCTGTTTCCCCAGCCCTATGCTTTTCTCCCCTCATTCACAATTTCCTGGTAGGACAGCTCCCGCATCCTGAAGTCTAGGAGATGATTTCCCTGAGAGCTGCTGGTCTGCCTCCCTCCGGTCCTCTCAAGTTGCCTCGCCATCCCTTGTAGTATGATTTCATCCAGATGGCCAAATAATAACTTCATTATAAAAATAATTGGTTAACTAAAGCTAATATTTATGATTCCTGACTTGAGATTTTTCTTTCTCCCTGTTCTGAGCAGAAGGAAAACACCACACTTTAAAATCCCTCTGCAGCCATCTGCTGCTCCCTGTCTGTTCCCCGTGTCATTCGCCATAATGGAAACAACACCAAGAGCATCTCAGAAAGGCTTGGAAAGGACCCCAAGCCACCGTGCCTCCCTTCTCGGCTCTAGGCTCACATTCCCAAGAATGCTCATCAGAGCCTAAGGTTTAGAGCAGTGGTTTTCAACCTTCCTAACGCTGTGACCCTTTAATATAGTTCTTCATGTTGTCATGACCCCAATCATAAAATGATTTTGTTACTACTTCATAATTGTAATTTTGCTACTGTCATGAACTGTAATGTATATATCTGATAGGCAGAATAGTTGATATGCACACCCCATGAAAGGGCCGTTGGACCCCCAAAGGGGTTGTGACCCACAGCTTGAGACCTGCTGATTTAGAGATTCCTAATAGTGACTGTGAGATTTGTTTATCAAGAAGGTCTTAATCCCCTCTAGATGATCACGAATTCATTCCCATCTTCTTCTAGAACTACAATGTATAGGGTGCTTAGATGTTGCAAACTTTTAAAGTCCTGTTCTTACAGAAGCGTCATTATTCCATAGTGAGCAATTCTTTCAAAGGCCCCTTATATGTGACACTCGATTTCCCAGTCTTCCACCTTCTCACTAACTCTTGGGATTTCCTTAACAGTGATGATAATTAGTAGGATTATTAACCTTATCAGCCATCCTATGAATGGGAGAGACATTATAATGATTGCAATAGTATATATGAAGACAACCGTAACTTGAAAGCACCCTCTGACTTTTTTTGAGATAGAACCTCATTATGTCACCCTGGCCAACCTGGGATTTGCTATATAGACCAGCTGCATCTGTGAGGGTCAGAGAACAGCCTCCAGTTGTTGGGCCTTGCTTTTCCACTGTTTTCTGAGACAATCCCATACCAGTTGTATAAGCCAGCCTAGCTGACTCACAAGCTTCTGGAGAGCCTCATGGCTCCACTTCCCGTAAGATTCATCAGCACTGTGGAAACGTGTGTGCTACTGTGTCCTGCTTGGCTTTCACTTGGAATCTGGAAATTGCAACTCAATTGATCAGGCTTACTATGTAGCCAGAGCCATCTTCCTAGTAGCCCACTTGACTTCAAGCGGACATTTAGTTTCTTTCTCAAAATGATCGTTGCGGTAATTCTGCAAACACTGCGTTGTTGTCCTTGAGCTCCCAGTTCTCTCAGGTGTGCCCAGAAGTAGAATTGTTAGGTGGCTGAGTGTGAGCATCCTTGGCTGTGCAGGACTTTGCTGCATCCTTCTGCGCACAGTGGTGATGCCTAATAACAGTGGATAAGGACTTGCAGCATGCATAGTTGCCACACTCAGCTGTACCGGCTCTGCTAGCCTAATAAACATGCTCATGGTTGTTTTGAACAAACAAGCCAAAGCATAAACTAGAATGCAATGTCTTCGGTGGCAGTCAGAACCTGCCCCACTGCTATGGGCTGACAGCCTCTGTTCCCTAAGCATTGATTTGTGAAGAATACTATCTTAGTTGCAATGAGCTACTCACCAGAAAATACATCTGAGTTTGTTAATCCTAGTGGAGGGACAACTAAAGGAGGTTTACAATTTGGACTTAAACTGTTTTCAGGGATGTAATTGAAATGTGCGTTTTGCCAACCTACATCACAGCAACACATGGTCACGTCGTTCTGTTACACTGAGTTCATTCCATGCTTCAAGGTTCGTGCTATTGAATAGTAACGAGGAGGATGTGGCCTATGTGGACCACCATCAATAACCCAGAAGGACAGAGGACATGGCCAGGGTTCAAGTCCTAGAAGTGAAAAACCAGCTCACATTTTAAAATTTGCTCAGAGTTGTCTCTGGCTGGTCTGGGCAAGATTATGAATACTTGCTGGCCAGGTAGGCTTGGATAGATATTGAAAACCTAAGCATGTCAGCTAACAGTTACTACAGGAAAAGAACAGGAGGCTATTGGGAGTCAGCAGGCCAGATGATAACAGGTCAGCTCTATTGAGGGAGTTTACAAGTAAATAGCACAAATAAGGCATTGGCATTTCCCGTGGCATTTCATGTTGACTTAGGGAAACTCAGAACATTGGCTTTTCATCGAATCCAGAAGGTGAAACCTGCGGGTAGAGCCTGTGTAGGATCTGCTCGAGGCCTTTCAGGTCCAGACAACTTGAGGTACAGAAGTAGCAATGGTGGGCCTCCACCCCAGTTCAGACTTGGAGTCTTTAGTGAAGAGATAGAAAAAGGTATTCCAGGCTTTGTACACACAAGGCCTATGATAACAGGATAAAGCAAGCATATGCTAGAGAGTCTGTGGCTAGGCATCTCAACAGCAAAACTGAGGAGCCTGGGCTGCTGAGCAACTCAGTAACCTCTCACCCGGAGATAGAATCAGCACGCCTGGGCAGCGCTGCTCTCTCCTGGTTTCTAAGCAGTCCCAGCTATGTGTCTCATTTAAGCCTCTTGGTTGCCCTGGGAGCTGGCTGTATGTTTATCCTGGTTTGGCAGATAGGTTAAGAGATATGCACAATTATCTGGCAGCAAAGCCAAACGCTGGGCTATGGCAAGATGGTTTCTAAGTCTAGTCTCCCAACCGTCACATTCTACCCCCACTCTTGGCCCTAGAGATGTCTAAGAAGAGGTGAATTCGAAACTGATAGCTCTAAAAAACTGACCAAATGTTTGGCACTATCACTATGCATTCAAATTTGATGCATTTGAAATACATAAAAACCTGAATAGGTGCCATAATATACACCTGTAGGTTTAGCCATCCAGAAGGCTAAGGCAAGGGAATGGCTTGAGTCCAAGGGTTCAAGACCAGCCTGAGCAAAATAATGAGAGGCTAGCTCAAAATCATAACTAAGACCTCCTTACACAGTTCTGATGTTCACACACATCCCTCGTTGTCTGCTCTCAGTAGCTGCTTAAGTTCCAGATGAGCTATCTCTAAGGAAAGGACACAGCCAATGTAGTGTGTAGAGGGTGAATCTGGTCATTTTGTGGCTTAGCAGATGCAGAAGGCCAAGAACACTAAGATGGGAAGAAAATGGCAAGTTCTACAGAAGGTCAGACCATGCAGAAGGGGTGCTGAGTCAGAACAGGGGAGGCATCAAGTAAGCCATGGACTCCAGAGTCTATCCAGACAATAACAGATACCTACAAGTCACAGGCTGAGCACACGAGAGCCTTGTAACTCTCTGTGGCCCTCTATGAGGTTCCAGGAGTCTACAAGCCCAAATGAGATGGTCTTTTGGAAGCAGGCACAACTGAAGATCCCAAGATGGCAACTGCCTGGCTCACTGGGTAGACCTTTACAGACGACTGCCAGCGTGGTAACACGGGGAGCAGGTTCCAGTTCTAGTTCTGTCACCAGCAAGCTGAATGGCTATAGGCAAATTTCTTCCATTTTCTCGATTTGGGTTTGTTTCCAAAATAAAAAATAAGGATAGGGTTTCTCTCATTGAATGAGAAATTATATGTGTAACAAACTTTTCTCCCTGGTGAGTAATACATAATAATTCTTATTTTTGCTGATAGGGAAGCGAAATTTGGTATGTGAGCACTATGAGAGACCATGAGATTTCAAGATTTTTCCTCTCCCAAAGAACTCTAATATCTCTGATCCTCCTACAGGCTACCTTCAGTGTAGAAAAACAAAATAACAACAACAAAGAAAAACCGAATGAAAAAAAAAATAAGGAACCCTCTGCTTTTTCCAAATGACAGCAGATTGATTTTCAATGAAAATGATGCTAATTGCTGGGTATTGACCCAAGATGAATTTCTCTTTGATGAACTATACGCTGCGTTTCTGAAAACCTAGCCAGATCATCTAAATACCAGGAAGTGTGGGGTAATGCAGCAAATTGGGGGAAAATGTGTATCAGAAAAATTATTGCTACAAAAATATTTTCAGTAAGTTTGTTCCCTTCATAAACAGTGCGAATGGAACGCCTGAGCAATCAGCGGAGAGCCCCATCTTCGCTGTGAGCTAATTGCCCGTCTGGTTAGTGCAGAATTTAATTTGTGCTATTGTGCAGGCAAGGCTGAGAGCGTGAAATAAACAATGTGTGTTAATTTCACGTTTTCCAATCTACTTAGCCAAAGAGAGAGCTCCGGCTCCTCTCAGGCCTCAGCCTACCCCCTGCCAGAGCTTCTCCTCCTGGATCCCGGAACCTGTATCTAGTTGGGGAATGTGTGCTGATTCAGATGTGAGATATTTGATCCAAAACTGAGGGTTGAGGATAGCAACTGGCCACACAGCCCTGCTGATCAGGGGCACAGGAGGTGAATCCTACCTCACCCTGTGCCTGAGATCATTCTTCCAATGGACACCTGCTTTCCTTTCAGAGTTCCATGACACTTTGGTTTCCTATGGAGTGGCTTTCATTGGGACAAATAGAGAGCTATCTAGCTGTCATCTACACTGAGGATGCTCTTTGTGTAAGGGGTATATTAGGAAGACAGAAATGGTGCTCACTGCTAAGAAGAGCTTTCAGAAAGATCGGGTCTCCATTCTCTCCCAACACTTGGCAATCCAAGGACTCCAGGTGGCAGAGGCACCGGCAGCACTGTAAGGAACTCCTCTTACAGTCTTCCTTGGGGCTGGATGGAAGGAAATCTCTAAGAGTCGACTGCTTAGGGTCACAAGGGGAATCATCAGTTTGACCTAAAGACCCCACTCCCCTCTGATACTAATGCCTTTTCAATAGCTAACTTGTTAGCAGAAACCTGAATCCGACTGTCGGCAAGCTACTCATTCTTCTCGGTTCCTGTTTCTGCACCTGTAAAATGGGATAAATAGCTTAAAGCCCAAAGATTACTGAATTAACGCAAATAAACTCAGACTCTACACCTGGAATGTGTATGTCTTCTGTGAACATTAGCTGTGATTACCATTATTATTAGGGTAGTCTAAATGTCTAATTTATTCTTATCATATAATTGTGTGTGTGTGTTTGAGGGGTGGGGATTCCTGTTGCTCAAGAAAGGGGATATTGTCTTCCCCCTGCCCCACTGACTTAATTATTTTTCAACAATCCTGTATCAAAGGATAGCAACCCCGGAAAGAAAATTTCCAGAGGTTCTCTTTTACTTGAAACAAAAATGAAAACAAAGACCAATCTAAATGTGTCGATGCCTATCCCTGCAGTAGCAGGAAGCTTGCCTGAGTTGTTTGTTTCCCCCTGAAACCAGCTCAAGCCTGATACCTGGGACATGTTGAATGTGTTCTGGCTCAATACCTGACTCAGAGAACACAGAAGGTCTTCAAGGACTCATAGGTCAAAGAAGCAAGTGAAAAGAAATCTCTTAGGCCTTTGATCATAGCATGACTAGGGCTTTGGTTTTAGAGATCAGGTGTTTTCAGGGTAGTTTGACCATAGATGGCATTCTTTTAGCAAAAGATCAAAGTAGGTCAAATCAATACATGACAACATACCTGTTACATTATGGAGCCTCCTAACCCTGATCTAGGGAAACTGTGCTATGTGTTTTCAGTGAGACATCTGTAAATACTAGGCAAGTCCTAGTTCAGGTTCTAGACCCAATGTACAGAGATGTTCCTATCCTCAGAGATGCCATAATCCCCCAAAGAATGGCATGCCCATTATCAATCAACCTGCTGTTGAAGTATTGTCCTGCAGTTTGCAATGTCCTCTGTTGGAAGCTTATAGTGTAGACCAGGACATTAAAGGGTAATGAAGGATTGAGAGACTTTTTTTTCCAAGATCATATAGATGGAATCTGACCTCGTGTCTTGATTTGAGAATTTCTCTTCTCTCTATTATGTAGATCTATCCTTCTATAAAATAAGGGATATTTGTTGTCCTGATAAATTCTAATTCATTCCCTCTTGACAATGACATAGACAAAAGAAACATATTCTATGAGGTACTAGGCGGGGATGTGTATGCTGTAGATGGAAGAACCAAAGTGCTTCTCCACTGTCTCTTCGAAACTTGGAATCTAGAGGAAAGTAATAGTTCTACGGTCAGGATACCTATTACCCGTAAGAGTTATAAATGGGAGTCCAGAGATGAGTGAAACCCAGTGTCTTATGGTACATCACAAACTCAAGGAGAAATAATATGTATGTCCATGGTGAGGGGTAGGTACGTGTGGCAGCTACTGAGTTGCATGGAGATGTGGCTTTGAGTTTGAGAGGTGATCCAGCTCTGCTAAGGGTGGGCTAGGATAATAAAACCAAGTAAAAGACAAGCCGGCAGCCCATCACTGACATCTAACAGCCTGCGAGGCTGTACATGGCGGAAGGTGGGAGCAACCAGAAGAAACAGAGAAACCTGCAGTGATATCAGGGAGGAAGAATTCAAGTTGAGGGAAGGCGGGAGACAAAGGATTCTGGTTAGGAGAGGGGGGTTCAAGATCAAAGGAAGCAGAAGAGGAAATGCACTGTAAAACTTGTCTTCAGGTGCAGACTAATTGGAGAGGTCATTTGCTTTGATGACAGGTCAACATTGACATCTGAGAAGAGGGAAGTTTGTTGCTTTGTGCCCTGCAGAAGGAAGGGGTTATAGGACAGGACACTATGCAGGCACAGCTATTGGAATTTTCTCCATAGCCATAGCCATGAATAGATTCAGCCCAGGCATTAGCAGAATCACCCACACCATGGATAGAATCAGTCAAGTACCTACCATGGGCAGAATCACAGTAACAAAAAATCACAACAACAACAGCAACAATGGACAGATAGACTCACTTTTGCTTTAGAGTCCCCAAATTCTCCAAACCATCAAGGCCACCATTCCATGAAAGAGACCCAGCAGGGGCTACTAATATCTGCATACTCTTCCCAGTGGCCAGCTCTACAGAACTCCCAATGAAGGAGAGCTCACCCCCCACACAGGCCGTGAAGGAAACAGAGGTTCTCTTGTGAAGCAGCCACTTCTCTAACCACTGGTGGCAAAACTGAGACACAAAGAAAGTGAAGGAATCTGAATGCAGGCCCAACTGATCCGAAAGTCTGCGCTCTGAACTACCGCATTTGAATACTGCCTTTAACACTGGTGACTGGTGGAGTGCACTGCTCTCTGCCTTAGCTCATCATTTTTCTTTGCTTGGATCTGTCCAAATATAAAGGATCATAGGACATACAGGAATCTGGAGAGTTAAAGCATTAAACAAGATGGTTAGAACTCAGGGCACATGTGGATACTGTATCATAAAACAAGGGGTAGTTACTGAGCATCTAGTACGTTTTAAGCATGTTACTAATACCACGAAGACATCAAGGAAGAGCATCATCTCTCTAGCCCATGTGGGAGTTAGTTATTAAGCAAGTATATTTTACAGAGTAAAACATTCAGGAGAAAAAAATCCTATACCCTATGAGAGAGAATAACAGGGGTGCCTATTATAGGCAGGAAGGTCAGAGAAACCCCTTCCAGATGTCACTACAGCTGAGATTTCAGTGATGAGTGGGAGCTAGCAGCATGGAAGGAGGGTGAGACCTAGGGAGGGAGGATTTCTGGTCAGAGCCCCCAAATAGGAAGAAAATGGGGATTTACAGAAACACACACCTAGCCAAGACAGCCAGCTGGATGCTTCCAACACTTCCTGTTTGGGAAGGGAGGGTTCTGGAGCCCCTGTGACCCACCCTCTGAATGCCCTGGGCTGAGCAGATGGCTCCCCCTCTGCCTCCACCCCTGGTTTATTGTTAATGGCTTTATCCTCAGCTGCAGTGTGAGCTGTCTCTTGCTTTCCCCATTTTCTCCTTTTGATCATGGTGGGGGCTCCTGGACCACATGGGCAGTATGGCTCTGGTTCATCTCCTTGTCTAAGCCCCAGGTCCAGAATGGCTTTCATTTGGGTCTCCTCCTCCTCAGCCTCCAACGGAGCTAGGACCTGGGAAAGACTAAATTGTATACATTATTTCCTTTTTGATTAGGTGAATAAGTAACTTGATTGAGACGCATCTCTTTAGAGGGCACCGCTGGCAGGCTTCCAGGAAAGGGAGGCAGCTGGCTCTGAACACAGAGGGGACAGCAACAAAGGCCTCTGGGACAGACACATGGCTGGGAGGCTTGGGATCCAGCCCAACAGACTCTGGAGGACACTGGTCAGAAACGCAGGGGGACAGCTCTGTCTCCCTTATCTGTCTGTGAGAGGGAAGGCTCCAGTTGGAGAGACTTTCTCAGAACTGGATCTGAATTGTTCCAGCTCTTGTCCTCCATCGGGACAAGTTTTGCCTGGAAGGAATCCACCCAGGCTCAAGGAAACTGACCAGCACTCTAAGGCCCAAGTGAGAGGCTATTAAGAATTGTTCTCCAATGCAACACCTGACATTTTAAAGAAACACATTTGATTCATGCATTTGCTGCCCTTTAATCCAGACTCTTCTTCCTCACCCCAGATTTAATATTTGTAAATCTTAGCATGATTCTTTACATTTTACTAAGAATTATACGCCTGACCACTAGCACAGCTGGCTACAGTGGCCCCTCCCTACTCAGATTCTGGCAATAATGACCCAGGATACTATCCAGCATGGGACAATTTCAGTGCATACAGAAATGATCCTGAGGGATCTTAAGTGATTCACATACAAGCCCCACACAAAGCCACTCACCGTGAGAGTCCTTACTCTGGAGGCAGGTGGGGTAAGTTATTTCCTGCCTCTTAGTGTAAAAGTCAAGATTTAAGACATCTGGAATAGGCCTTTCAGTAAATAGTCCTTTCGCTCTTTGCTTGATGATTACTGATCTGTAACTAAGGAACTATTCTTTAAGTTATGATGAATGACTTCAGGGTTAAAACATCTCTAAGAAGGGAAACATTTTAATCCAATTTGTCATTAACCCTTTGTTTGGGTAGAAAGTAGCTCATGGCTGCCCCTTGAGAATAGTCTGTGGAGGCTACAGAAAGGAAGACAGGCGAGATTCAGACACGAAACAGTCTGATGTCATGTGTGTGTCACATTCTAGTCCCAGGAGAGCCCTGGAGCTATCACATATAGCTTCCTGTTGCAGCTTCAATTCTTCAAAGTTCGGTTCTGATCTAACAGCTTCCTATACCTCAATAGGGAATCAGGGGGATGAAACTGTGCTTGGGAAATGCCACCCAGGAGAGCCTCCGAGAGAGTGGCTTTAGAGTATCTGGGCTAGCTGGGTAGAAGGAAGGTTAGCGCAGTCCATGGTGGCTCCAGTCGGTGGGATATGGCTTCCCAGTGCTTAGGTTGGGCTGTTACTCAGCACTCATCAGCATGCTTTTGTCTAAGAAATCCCCACTGTATATTAGAAAAGACAGAACACAGAGCCAGCTTCTCAGCCACACTGGGCCCGGGGTGATGAAGAAGCTGAGAAAGGGAGCCAAGGGGCTTGAAAGAGCCTTGGATTGAAATGTACAGAGGCTGCAGAGGTACTTGTCTAGAACATTCTTCCATTTCTATCAGGCCAATTTCCATGCAGGGAAAGTCTTAGCACTGGCTACCTGAGACCCTGACCACTAGTCTCTACCTGTGTCCCAGCTCTTACTTGTGAACTATACTATAGTCCTCTCCTGGTGCACGAACCTCATGCTTCAAGGCACAAGTCAAAGAAGGCCTTCTGTGTTGGAAAAGGAAACCTATGGCACCAGAAGAACCAGGATCATGGCCCTCTTGGCCATCAACCTGATGCCTAGCGTATATTGGACACCTAGGAAGTATCCAGTGAATACTGCTGAGTAAATGAATAAGTCATCTAGCTCCTGAAGAACAATTCTTGCATGGATATACTTTTCCTTGTCTCTTGTAGTCCAGCAAACATCTTCAGTGCTGTCCCTCTGATGGAGCACTTGATTTGTTGTCCCCATAGCTCATGATGGCATTGTACTGTGCTCACCTCAATCACCGTAGTGGGACATTATTGCAGATCAGTTATCAAGAAGGATAACTGGGTTTTTGTTTTGTTTTGTTTTGTTTTAGCAGTCTCTGTTTTCTCCTCTACTGTAGTAGAAATAGTTTCAACATTATCAACAACTAATGAGATTTTTCCTATTAGTCATTAGAAGGACTAAAAGCTTACCTTACTGTAGGATATAAGAGTTAGGTGGCCAAACTCTTCATTAAATGTGCATGACACCTCAGGCAGATTTACTGAAGTTACTTTAGTGTTCCAGTTTTATAATTATGGCAAAATATTTAAATTGCTCCAACAAGTACAGACTTTTGAATGTTTGCAAAGCATTATATGTTTTATCTTGTTTCTTGGCACTGCAGCATAATTAGTGTAGTGAAATCACTCTTAAGGACTCTGAACTGAATGATGTCTGATTCTTGGCATTTGCAAAGGCTTGAGTTCAAAGCTTTGTACCCTTTGACCTCTTTGCAGGGTGGCTTCTTGAAGGTGGAGCCAAAGATTTTCATGTACCATAATCAGATGAATCATAAAACACAAAGTCATTCACATGGGATGATATGAAAAAAAAAAAGCCAAGGGGATTCACTCATCCTTCAAAAATTAGACAGCCTGAGAGGGCAGTCTCTAACACTCATGGGTGGTCGATGTTTGGATTGTATTATACAGAAACATATTCTTTGTCCCCGTAAGTCACTGATCAGGGGTGTTGAGCACCTTGCATTTAATAGGCTAACTTTGCTATGTGAGTTGGAGTCCAGGTACCTGACCTTTTGATTCTGGAAGGAATTACATGAGGGTGAAGTTTCGACTCTTAGTTGAGTCCTAATTAAAGGAATGCATCTCAAGGTCTGTTGGCTGCCATGTTGATAAGATATGATGAGAAAGTTGGTTTATTCCACTACTTTTGAAACATGAGGCTTACAGAGGAACAGCCACTGGCCCAGGGAATCCCAAAAACTTCATTAGCCAAGATATGTGGCTACGTCACTCCCCTCCCCACTGCTCTCCCATCTGAAAGCGCCTTTGAAATTTTGACGACAGCATCCGAATACGTGTTGCATCACCAGTTTCTTGGGCTTGAACTGAGTGGAAAGCATATGATTTCATATGGAAAGAATTCTGGGCAAGAAGACAGTGAACCAAGGTTCTAATTGTAGCCCTTGTGAGAGAATTGCTTCCACATTCTGGCCTGTTTCCTAATGTTTACTTCAGAGGCCTGGTTGGGGAAACTTCTATCTGCTCCAAGGACCAACTACATCCAAATCACCTGAGTCTGCGCCTATTCAGGCACATCCTTGGACTTTTTGAAGCCCTTTGGAACCAGAGTATAATGGCATAGGCCAAGGAAACCACCACAAGAGACAAGCTCAGCGGGGGACAGTTGTATGTTCCAAAGTGCAACAACCACAACCAGAGGGTAAGGTTGACTGCTGGACTGCTGCACAGAGATACCATCTCCTATGTGCCAATGTTATAAAGATAATTACTAAAAAAAAATGAACAGCAAGCAAAAACTGGAACAGACTCTCCGGTCCATCACCTGTGTTTTTCATCCGTCACCTAACAAGGAAGCATTTTAGTTCTTTCTACCAGGCACAGTAGTTGTAAACTCATCCTAAAGTTCCCTTGAGCCAGAAGTCCCTAATAGTGGACAGAGAAGAGAATAAAGCCTCTTGCTCCTGTATGAGGGGAGAGGTAGTGGAGAGAGAGAGAGAGAGAGAGAGAGAGAGAGAGAGAGAGAGAGAGAGAGAGAGAGAGAGAGAGAGACTATAAACAGCAATCCTAGAATTATCCTCCAGCATTGCTCTATTATAGAGAAGAGCTGACACAGCAGAGTCCGGGGAGGCTGTGTGTCTGCAGTGTGCTAATCACAGAGGCAGGCAGGCTAAATGCAAAGAGAACATTTGCACAAACAGCACCTGTACTGAGCACTCACGTGCTATTTTTAGCTCTTCTGTGGAGAGCAAAGGGATGTCAGGAAAGTCTTGGGGGAGGGGGAGGTGCGATTGGTAGGAAGATGGGGGTATGAAGATACAGTCCATATGTCAGCCTCTAATGCCCTATCAACAGAGTCATTACAACCTTGAAGGGTCTTTTATTTGGGATTTGTTTTGGTGTTGGTTGAGGAAAGAGTGCTGACAGAGGTGCCGGAACCAGGCACTAAACAAAGTCCTTCTTAGCAGTCAGTGGAATGTTCGATCGTGGAACACATACTTAAAGGTTTACAAGATTTTGATTGTAGAAAACAGAAGTATGATTTATTTCTTGGGGCTTATTTTTTGAGAGCCTAAACTAGAAATAAACGACAATATTTTTATTTGCTTTATTCTCTCCAGATGCTATGTGTCATGTCCTAGTCGGGAACGTCACCGTTACATTTATGGATACAGTAAATGTGTTTTAGTGTTGGGTACGTGTTGTTAGGTGAGAATGGTTACATCTGAGAACTCGGAAGTCTTGACGGGTTTAGAAATAATACAGACTCATAACACCAGACCTTAGTTTCAAGAAAGTAATAATAGTGAATAGTATCTGAAGTCTTTAGGAAAAATTCCTAATGGAAGGTCCATAGACAGGTTGCTAAGGGCATTGACTCATCACACATTCAGAAAAAAAGAAAAATGTGTTTTCTATAGCATACTGATACCTGGAGTTTTTCATCAAAATTAACACAATCAATTTTATAAATGTTGCAATGTCTTTGTTAGAGACACCATGACCAAAGCAACTCGTATAAAAGACAACATTTAATTGGGGCTGGCTTATAGCTTCAGAGGTTCAGCTCATTATCATCAAGGCAGGAAGCATGGCGGCATCCAGGCAGGCATGGTACAGTTGGGGCTGAGAGTTCTACATCTTGTTGCAAAGGCAAACAAGAGAAGACCGTCTGTCTCCCAGGCACCTAGGAGGGTCTCAAAGCCTTCCCTCTATGGCGCTGCAAACCCCTTCAGCTATTTGGGTACTTTCTCTAGCTCCCCCATTGGGGACCCTGTGCTCAGTTCAATGGCTGGCTGAGCGTGCCCCCCTCTGTATTTCTCATGCACTAGCAGAGCTTCCCAGGTGACAGCTATATCCGGCTCCAGTCGGCAAGTACTTGTGGCTATACTAGTGTCTGGATTTTGTAACTGTATATGGGATTGATCCCTGGGTCGGGTAGTTTCTGGATGGGCTTTCCCTTAGACTCTGCTTCATACTTTGTCTCTGTATCACCTTCTGTGGGTATTTTGTTACCCTTTCTAAGTAGGACCAGAATATCCATCCTTTGTTCTTCCTTCTTGGGCATCATTTGATATGTGAATTGTGTCTTGGGTATTCCAAGCTTCTGGGCTAATATCCACTTATCAGTGAGTGCACACCATGTGTGTTCTTTTGTGATTGGGTTACCTCACTTAGGATGGTATTTTCCAGTTCCACCTATTTACCTAAGAACTTCAAGAATTCATTGTTTTTAATAGCTGAGTAGTATTCCATTGTATAAATATACCACATTTTCTGTATCAATTCCTCCATTGAGGGAATACCCAGTACTCCCAGAGCTCCCATGGACAAAGACATCAACCAGATAGTACACATGATGTTACCCATGGCTCCAGATGCATAGGCAGAAGAGGATGGCCTTGTTGGACATCAAAGGGAGGAGAGGCCCCTGGTCCTCGAAAGGGTCAATGCAGCAGTGTAGGGGTAATACCAGGACAGGGAAGGGTTTGGCTGGGGAACAGGGAGAGGGGGGGATGGCTTACGGGACTTTGGGGGGGGCACCAGGAAAGGGGAAATCATTTGAAATGCAAATAAAGAATGTATCTAATAAAAAATAAGCCTTCCCCCACAGTGACAGACTTCCTCCAACAAGGCCACGCCTCCTAATAGTACCACTCCCTGAGCCAAGCATATTCAAACCATCACATACAATTTGATCTTTCAGGTTGATTCAAAATACATCGAGTTATTTTCTGATCTATGTACCTAGCAATTAGGAAGTTGCTGCTGCTGCTGCTGCTGCTGCTGCTGCTCCTCCTCTTCCTCTTTCTCCCCCTTCTCATTTGCCACATAAGGAATGTCGGTTTGAATTGTAATGGCACATCTAGACTATCACATATGAGCAAGAGTTCTTTCCAAACCTACTGTTCAAATTTCCACAGCTGTCTCTATAGACAATTGGCGCAGAACCTGCTTCTGTCAGTGCCAGGCTTCTGAACTGTGTCAGGGGACCTGTGGCTTTTAGAATTAGAAAATCTTCAATGCCTTCTTCCATACCAGTTTTGTCTACCAGGCTCTAGTCAGTCAGCACTTGTGGGCATCGATAATAGTTGTCGGGGTTTTTTTTAACTGTATGTGGGATGGATCACTAGGTGGGGTAGTCTCTGGATGGTCTTTCCCTCAGACTCTGCTCCACCCAGGTCTCTTCCCCGTGTCAAACACCATCCTTCAGCCAGTCGCTATCCCCTGTCTTAATATGCTTGCCCATAAAGATTTAATAAATTTGGTGAGGGCAAAGAGGCGAGGGAATGGAGATTAATCACTACAGCCTAAATCCAGCCACTTTTCCCTATCTGCTTTTGACCGCTGTGGCTCTTTCAAATTCTGCTTTTTATTAGCTTGAACCCTATACAATTTTCATTTTGTGTGTGTGTGTGTGTGTGGATCTAAACAGTCAAATATTATCAACTTAATATGGTTCAACCTAACAGCCTTGAAATCATGTGCTCTGCACCTTGAAATGCACTATAGCACCCCAGTTCTTTCTATGCAGCTGCCCACGTTAATTAAAGTTCTTGTCTCGATGGGCTTGTTTGCCTAGGCAAGGCCAAACGCAGGTGTGTAGCCTGACCCCTCTGCTCGACCACCACTACCCAAAACGCATTGTGGTTTTTGAAGCTTTGGTACTCGTAAACATTGAGAAGCGACGAGCTTTTCTCTCATTCAGTAGCTCATTCGGAGATGGGTGTCGTCCTAAACGCCGTGTAAATGGCATGCAGGGGTAAAAACGCCGTGCATGGGGGAAGCCAAGCTTAATGACAATGGCAAAAGGACAAATGAGGAAAACCCTAGCACAGTGCAGTTTGACGGCGTGAGAGCTGGTGGACTCCTGTGACAAAGGTAGGCGTCTTTCCCAAACGTCTGAGCTGCTCAGTAAGTAGCTGGTGGATCCAAACCAGACATTTTTAATAATCCCGTAGGGGAACCATTGTGCTGGAGACAGGATGCCCCTTCTCTAGGCTTTTTTTTTTTTTTTTTCAAGCTACATCTCAGAAAAATATAGCAAGTTCTTGGTGCAAAACCAGCTCGGATCCAAGACTTTCTGGTCCCTTCGATCTCGGCACTAGGTCTCCAACAATCCTTTTAACCAGAGGTGGCTTGCATTCCTAACTTCCTGGTTCTTTGTTCCTTCCGTAAGGACTCTAAAAGTGACCGAAATGAGAAATTAAGAAAGTTGGAACCTTTTCTCTCCATGCCGGCTTCGCCTCATTATGTCACACCCTGCCAGCTTGTGCAGGGCACCAATCAGCATCTCTACCCTGAGAGCTGTTATTCCAAGAAATTCCAGCAAGCCCTGGAACAAAGACTGGCAGAAAATAAAATTCCCTGTCTGGACGGAACATCAGAGAGATTAGCCAGGGAAGGTTGTGAAAGTTGTTTTGAAAGGCGAGGAATATTTTATCTCCCGACCCTCACCTCCACGGCACCCCTCCAACCAAACTGCCTCACGCAGCATCCTTACAAACGGAAGCGTGACCTTTAGATGGAGCCGTTCTCTGTCGCAATGCGCTGGAATATGTTTCAACATGGTAACTTGAGATCTATTTACTAAACTGTTTGGCACACTCAGCATGTCCTGGGGGAATTGTTGGCAGGACCCGCCGTGTGTTTTTTCACTCCTCCGTGATGCATTACCAGACATAAGGTCATCTCAGTCTAGCAGAGATGGGTGCTGCACAGGGCTCATTACCTCGCAGCAAGCCAGCCAGATGAGGCCGTGGGATGTTTTCTCTTCATCATTCAAGCTTGAAAGGAAATTGTCAGCCTCCACTTGCTCTTGAAACAATGAAAATTTAGGTGACAGTGCTCTCATTAGCTCGGTGGAAATGAAGGATTCTAGGTAAAGATGCCCCTCCCCCACTCCCCAGGGTTCTTTGCAGCACACTAACAACTCTACCCCCACCCCCATGCCAAGCTAGTAGTCACACCTTAGCATTGGCTTTAGCCTTCAAGGAAGTGGGTGACACACTTCTGTAGGAAGAGATTTTTGTGATATGAAGATTCTCAGCTAGGAAGATGGGTACAATTGAGACGCACCCTGGCTCTTCTCTCCTGGAAATGGGTACACTAATAATGTTCATTTATGACATAAAAGCATTATCATCAAGCATGGGTTTCATTAGGCTGGTAAATACTCTCCCCAGGAGAAAAGCAAGCAAAAGCATCAAATGTATGCCCTTTGCCTTACACTTGCATTGCATCTTCTAATCAAGAAAAGCTTAGTATTTGGTGAACCAAATGGATTCAATCTACTCTACGATGCCCACGTGCATTTCTCACTTGACCTTGGAACGGCCATGTTTAATTGTCAGGATCAGTATTTAGGCTCTGAGGTTTCTTCGTTTTGTCGTTCGTTTGTTTTGCTTAATAGTTTTTCACACGGCAGTCAATATCACATAATACTGAAGGATTCATTAAATAATCATCCAGAAACACCATGCCTTTTATTGAAAACACATCCTTGAGTGTTAAAATTTCAGAAAAATTAGTGATTCAAATGAGTGTTCCAGTCTCTGCTTTTTATAAGAGCTCAAAAGCAGTAGGGACAGAAAATTACCTTATCTGCAGCTCTGGTGTGTAGAAGCTGGGTAGGACGACGCAGGGCTTTATGAAGGGAACTGTAAACCTAGGGGCCTGGCTATCCTCTAAATACCTTATTCCATTTTCTACTGAATCCCATGTATATAAGATCTGATTCAGTAATTAATTAGTGCTTAGATCGTGGCTTAAATATATTTGTAGAGAATGCTGAAGGTGATTTGATGTCTATCTGTACTGTCCTAGGTTGAACTTGATGTCTAAACCCAATGGGACTGAGCAGAGCACAGGTGATGACCTGGCCAAGCAAGCCCCAAAGACTCCTGATACATGGGATGGGGGGGGTCTCCTTTCACACTTCCTCCCCACTTCTGTAGAAGAAACTTTCAAGATTGTGCCATTGATTTTTAATCCATATTTTGCTTCCTTTTAGTCAGAAGGAAAGATCATGAGAGGTGCTCTATGTGAAACATGCCTACTGGAAGAAAGTCTCTAGACAGCAGTCATTGGCTCTAGGCATTTCCACTCAAATACAGGCTTCTCCAAGCCTCAAAATTTGGCTCAGATGCTCAACATCCATCCCCTACTTCTCTTGCAGATACCTCCTTTTTTGTTGTTTGTTTGGGACACTGGGATTGAGCCTATGGTCTTGAACATGGTAAACATAGGCTCTGTTTAGACGGGGTTCTCTAGAGGATCAGAACTGATAGAAAACACTGGCCAGGGTACCAGAAGCTCCATGAAGATCTCATTTCTGAGTGAATTTGCCAGTTTGGATTTCAGCGAAGGGTTTTGCATGGGAATAATGGTAGAAGCATGACTATAGAGCTCTGGCTTCCCTTCCAGGAGCCAGTGAGTGCTTGGAACAGCAGTGCTTAGTCCTCTTCTCTCTGCCTATACTTATCTCTTTTGATCCAGTGACACCTGAATGGACTTGGTGGTCGTTCGGTCTCTAAGAGGAAGAATGGGGGCTGCACATTTCTTTTCTTAATAGAACAGATTCTATCTAACATGCCCTTAGTTTGAGTATGGGTCTAACACCAGTTTTCTATTTTAAGCTATTTGACCTACTTGGTGGCAGTCATAATGTGATTAATGCATTTCTCTACTTCCAAAGAATGTCCACTTGGCTTTACTTTTCTATTTAATTGGATCTGAAATACAGCTCAGATTTTTTTATTATTACTATTATGATGAAATATACATAACCAAATTTACCCCTTTAACCATTTTAAAGATACACATCAGTGGCAATAAATTCACTCATGATATTGTACAATCATCACTGATACCTGCCTCCACAATTTTTATTTTGCCAAATAGAAGTCAGTTCTGCCATTCCCACTGTCTTCCAATTCTTTCTCTGCTGCCCACCAGCAGTCTCTATTGTGCCCTCTGTTTCTGTGAATCTGACTCTTTGAGGTCCATTAAATAAGTACAATTATATAATGTTTGTTCTTTTGCATCTGACGTAAGGTCCATTGGCATTTTTCTGCTTATGTCATAGTTATGTCTAGCCTGGTCACTTTTGTCGTGTCACTGTTTGGATGTGATGTCATGGTATAGAGAGAAGGAAGGAGATAATGGGGATCAATGGGTTTCTAGGAACTCTCTGAAGGAGGCTTTGGGAACTATGGGGATATTGGGTCCCACAGCTTTTCAGAAGTAAAAATCAGGACAGGACTGGACAGACACCATGTTTATATATATACATAGCTGAAGATAAAGATAGTGTCAAAGTTGGACAGCTGTAGTCCCTAAAACTGTCTTGATGATGAGAAAAACCTGGAAATAGAAAAGAGCGTAGCGCCATCAGATGCCCTCTTTTCTGACACAGAGGTCATCAAACTCTTTGTTTCCCAGCCTCACCTTCCCTCCTTCCCAGGCGTGACTGGTTGCTTCTTAACTCCTGGTCCCTCCATGGAAACATCTGCCTTTGCTTTCTCATGCTCTTTGTTTGCATAGCAGGAAGCGGGTATAGACATGGAGACCTCAGGAAGAGCGGCTTAGGGGAGGAGCAGCTTTTGGCCAGTGTGAGATGACTTTGTCATCTCCCAGCCCGTGCAAGCCCTCCATCCTGCTATGCTAGGCATCAACCCCAGGGCCAGAGGCAAGGAGGAAGGAGGATGGCGTGAAAGGCTGCCGGGAGGAAAGCATGCTAGCCAGGAGCTGCCCTGAGGTTATGGGCTGTTGCAGCTGCTCTTGGGCTAAGACAAGGGAACAGGGCATTGCGATTTGTAAAGTCCTGGAACCTCCTTTAGGGACCAAGGAAAATATCTGAACAGGTACTTGGGCAGCATGAAGTTGGAAGCATAACAAAAGCATTAAACCTGTGATCAGGCTGAGACGGGAAAAAAAAATCCCCCAAAACTCCTAACTCGTGGATTTCACGTTACATAAGAACACTTAACATTACGGGTGGGAGCTACTATGAACTGGTGGAAAATTGGGGGAGGGGCCAAATGATTTTTATGGAAAGCAAAGGAATTATGAAAAGCACATGGCAAGCCTTGTTATTTCTTCTTATAATATGTTCCAAACCCAAACAAACTCAAAAAAAAAAAAAAAAGTACATGGGCAAACCTTAAACCATTTTGCAAATCCCACCCTAGATTTCACATTTCTCCAGTGAGGCTCACATTCCTTTATTCAGATTCCAAAAGTAGAGATAATTTGTTCCAGATGTTTCCAAAGTCGACCAGAAGAAGGGCCTAATGATTTTTCCAGAGCTGGAGAAACTGTGAAATCCTCAGCACTCTAATGGAGCATTCAGAGTGAAAGGAAAAGCAGGCGGAGAGGGGGCAGGGGAGGGTTGACGATCTATTTGTTTACATTGCTACAGCCATGGCTCCTGGACAAGGTCTGCGGAGGCATGTGGATTGCCAACATCTTGTTTCCTTTGCCAAGGTGGCGTTCATTTTGTTATGAAGCAGATTGTGATGGAAAAAAAAAAAAAAGGCCAAATAATTCTACATGGTGCAAGATGGGTGAGAGAGCTGATTTCAAAGAGACTTGACTTGGGGTACCTGGGAAATGGTGACGGGGCATCAGCTGGTGCACCCAAGCCTCTGTCATAGGCCCCTCCTCCCTCGCCAATTTTCACAAAGTCATCAACTGTATTATTATTCCCTCTGCGAAAGGAACAAGCTTCATCCCAGTGATGTTCCCACTCAGAAGAACGCTTTGGCTCTGGGTGCCAGAGCTGGAGAACGGCAGTGGGGCAGCCTCTGAGCATGGTCAACGTTCACAGACCTGGCAGGAAAAGGGTCTTGAATTTTTTTCCAAATTATTGCATTCAGCTTTCTCCCAGACTGAGATGTTTACCCACTCCTTTCTCTCTCTCTCTCTCTCTCTCTCTCTCTCTCTCTCTCTCTCTCTCTCTCTCTCTCTCACACACACACACACACACACACACACACACACAGAGGCACATATCTTGTGTCCACTCTTAGAGGCTATGCTCCTGCAGCTCTAGCAGTAGATCTTCCTCTTCTATGTAATTCCCGCAGTACTTGATCAACAGTAAATGTTTATTTAGGAGGGGGGAAAAACATAGGTTGGGACATGCAATATTCTTTAGCTAATTAGATTTTCAGATTGCTATTTTAAAAAAAACAAACTCACCTGTAGAATAGTCATTTTAAAGCACAAGACATCATTGTCACCGATTATAGCAACCTACAATACATGTGAGTAACATCATTACAGTGTTCATCAATTATCAGTTACACCGTGACTGTATACAGCGGCGAGTGACTTACATGGTATAATAGTTAGCGATGGCTGACAACTTGACACAGCTAGAGCCACCTGGGAAGAGGGAACCGCCGTGGAAAAGTCGCAGAGCTCTGTCCGGTCTGTGCCTATGCCTGTGAGGCATTCTCTTAGTTCCTAATTGTCTTAGGAGGGCTGTCCAGCCCTAGGAGGACAGTACCATCCCTAGGCTGGTGGGCCTTGACTATCTAAAAGAGGTGGCTGAGCAAGCCACGGGGAGCATGCCAACAGGCAGCATCCCTTTATGTTCTATTCCGGTTTCTGCCTTGGTTTCCTCCATGATAGTAGCCTATGAGCCAAATACAACTTCTTCCTCCCTCAAGTTGCTTGGGGGTCGGTATTTTATCACGGGAACAAAGAAGCAAAGAAGAACAACCATATGTAATGCTCCCTAATCTTGAAAGCAATTCTGCAAAGAGAAACGTACGAGCTCATTCTATGAGTGAGCAAACCTGAGGTTCGAAGAATCGTCACTTTGGATTTCGGGGACCAAGTGTGAGTCAGAGCAGCTCAGCATACGAGTCCTGGTGTATGAGCTGAGATCACTAAGCACATGGAGCTGGTACCAGTCTGTTCGGTGATGCCAGGAAGGCACGTGCACTATAAGTGACTGTTTATGCTACATCAAGACAGAGTTTGTTTTTCGTCTTAACCACATTGCTAAACCTTATCTCCTGGACTGGGAATTATGAAATTGTTCACAGTCAAAAGATACATGCGGCCAGGAGAAATGAAATACTAGTTTTGAGGCTGAAAGCATGTGATCTTCTGCCTGGAGGCGGAAGAAATGTGTCTGTGTGAATGAGAGATGATAATGCATGATTGGCAGTTGCGTGAAATACATAAAAGGCACCATCCCACGCTAACTACGGCTCCTCTCTAGCCCCCTTTGTCTCACTGCCTCCGTGGATAGCCCCCTGCAGCGACTGCCCATTTCCAGGTTCTCTGACCCAGAGCTCCGAAATCTCTCCACCCAGCTCGCTGAGTTCCCATTGATGGGTCATTGCCACGCCAGCCCCATGCTCCCAAATTCCCATGGCCTTTTGGGGGAGCATTTCTCACAAACCCACGCTTTGCTGCTGTACCTTTCTCTCTGGAACGCGGTTGAGTTGCCGCATGAAGGAAAACACCACACAAACGTCGTTCAGAATCAACAGGTAACTCCATCCTAACTTTGTTAGCCATGCTCAATATAACTCCTCCAGTGCCGAATCCTGGCGGACCTGCCATCTAATCCAGGGGCCCCTTGTCAGCTACATATCGTCCTCTAGGCTCTCCTGACCAAAAGCAAAGCAACTTTTCCGGCCCCTCCTCTTTCCATCTCCGACCCGGAAGTCCCGCCTACTCCTCACCCAGTGACTGGTCCCTTTAAAGTTTTATTCATTAGGGGAAGGTTCTGCCTCAATTGGCAAGGTCTATGTAGGGATGTCTATAAAATTTTAGCCATGGCCACAGTCATTGAGTGGTAGGGAGTGGTCGTCTGTAACTAAGGCAGGATGCCCATTCCTCCTAAGCAGGATACAGAAGTACAGTACAGTCCTCATGAATGAATATGCTTATTCCCTTTTCAAACTCTTTACTTAGATGTTCAAGTCTTTACTGTCCCAACAATAACCTCAGTTATCCCAGCCTTCCCACCCTGAAGGCCTTCCCATTGGCAACTTCACATGCTGAAGAAAGAATTGACGTTGACCTCAAGTCAAGTCTATCACAGTCCCTTACTTGATAGCAAAGCTATCCCCAAGTCTCTATTTCTAAAGGTAAACATTTAGCTTAATGTCTGCCTTGCTGAACTTTGGCCACTGTCATGAGGACACAATTACACACACCACAAACCCCAACCATAAAATGCTCCATGCACTGCAAGAAGTATATGGTCAAAAAGGAATTATGGCATATCTTAAATCTCAGGGAACATGAGGAGATTCATAATGTGCTGGCTGGTTTTACGTCCAATTGACACAGGCTAGCGTTATTTGAGATGAAAGAACCTCAACTGAGAAGATTTCCCTTCCAGACTGGCTTGTAGACAAATCAGTGATACCTTTTCTTGATTGACAGTTGATGGAGAGGCCAGATCACTGTGTGTGGTGCTACCCTTGGACTGATACAAGAAAGCAGACTTGGCAGAGAGCAAACCAGTAGATGGCTTAATATTTACTTGTAAATATTTCTGTATCCAAAATCCTATTAAAGCTGCCTGCTATAGCTTTATCACTTGACAGCATAGGTAAACTTCTAAAGTCCAACTGACAATCATAAGTCTTTAACTGAACAGCCAGACCAAATAAAGAGCCAAATTAATTTCCTTCCTCTCACTGGCCTTCCCCATCTCTAGTGATACATCAGGGTTCACAGTTTTTCAAGTCACTTTTAGGTTTTTTTTTTGAAGAAACTGTTTTTTTTTTAAGTTTTCATACAAGTACATATTATATGTTAAGCATATCGGTCCTCCAGCACCCCTGGTCCCCTCTCTCCTCACCATTCTCCATTCCTGTTTGTCCCCTCTGCTCCCAGGGTAGTTTCCCCTTCTACCTCCCCATCATACGTGTATACATGTGTACATGACTTTACACAGCTCCAGAAAACCCAGAAGCAAGAAGTGACAACATGTATAGGATTCTTCTTCCTGTCACCCATTTGACGACTTCGCAGAGTTTTCTCTTTCGTTGTTGAAACCAAGCTGTTTTGAAAATGTGCCATATTTTATACCCATTGCTCTGTTGTGAGACACTTCTGTTGGCTTAATTCTTTAGCTAGTGTGAAGAGCCCTGCAATAAACATTGTACAAGTGTCTCTATAGTCCACTGGCTTGGAGTTCGTTGACTAAGTACTCAGGAGGGCTACAGCTGGATCATATGGGACATTATTTTTTTATTGTCTGAGAAACCTCCATACTGACTTCCACAGTAGCTGGACTAGTTTATATTCTCACCAGTAATGTACAAGTTTCTTCTCTCACATTAATGACAGATGTTGGGATTTTTTTTCTTTCTCTCCATCTTTTCTTTAAAAGAAAAAAGAATTCTCATATATACCCTTGGCATACAGAGCAGTCTCACCTTCTATCTCCCTGCTTCCCTGGTATACCCTCCTATGTTCCTACAAATCCTTCTTTCACATTTCTATCTATTCATTTTATTTGGAAACCCACTGAGATGATTCAGAGCCATCTCTGTCACTATAGGTTTGAGGCGAATCATAGGCTCAGGAGAGGGTCTAAGACTAAACACTGTGACTCACCCTCTTTCAGAGTCTATAAATAGTCAATATTTCAGAGGCAAATGTGGGGACCCATGAATCCATCCTCCCACCTTGAATGATTGCTCTGCCTGAGGTGAAAAGGTCTCTCTCTCTCTCTCTCTCTCTCTCTCTCTCTCTCTCTCTCTCTCTCTGTGTGTGTGTGTGTCTCTCCCCCTCCTCTTTCCCTCCCCCTCTCTCTCTCTCACACACACACATACATATGCATACACACACACACACACAAAATGTGATCTTAATTTGCATTTCTATGACAGCCAGGGTCTTAGCTTCATTCTTATTGATGTGATAGAATACCCTGACAGAATCAAGAGAGAATGGTTCTATTTGGTTCATAATTCCAGGTTACAGCCTGTCATTGTGGGCAAGTCTGGGCAGCAGGACCTTGAAGCAGTTAGTCACATTACATCTGTAACAAGAGCAGAAAACGGTGAACTAACGCCCTCACGCAGGCACTCAGCTCTCTCTCACATTCTCCTCTGCTCCAAGGTCCAGCTCGTGAAATGCTGCCACCCACATCCACAGTGGCTCTTCCTACATCAGTTAAATCCAGGAAAATCCCTTACAAGTCGGGTAGACAGGCCAAGGGGATCTAAATAATTCCTCATGGATGCTACCCACACTATATCCAGGCAACAGTCAAAAATAATCCTCAGAACTAGTGAAGCTGAAGTTTTTCATGTTTCTTGGTCATTTGTGGGTCATATTTTGAGAAGTGTCTGTTTACTTCATCATTCCATTATAAACGGAGTAGAATTTTGAGTTCTCTATGTATTCTAATATTAGTCCTCTGTCAGACACACAGCTGTCCCAGACTCCCTGTCATTGTGCAGTCTTTCTTCCCTCCCTTCACTGTTCCCTCTCCTACGCAGAAGCTTTTTAATGTCATCACCTCTCAGTTGCAGTTACTGGCTGCTTGGCCTTGTCCTGAGAGACTAGAGACCTAGTCAGAAAGTCCTTGCTTAGGGTTATTTCTTGGAAAGGTTTTTTTTTTATTTCTCTTTTTATTCTAATAGTTTTATATCTTTTATTTAAGGTCTTTGATTGAATTTTCCTTTATTTTTGTGCAAGCTGAGATAAAGAACTAGTGTCAGCATGCAGATTTCTGGTTCTTCCCAGCGCCGTTTAGCTGAAGTGACTGCTGTTTCTCCAATGTGTGTTTTTGACATCTCTGTCAAAAATCAAGCAGCTATAGCTCCTCTAGTTTATATCTGGTCCTCTTCTCTAATTCATAGATTAGATTAATTCATTAGGTCTAGATTCCATTGGGCCAGTATCATGTTGTTTTTGTTACAACGGCTCTACAATATACTTTGGAATGAAGCATAGTGGTATCCCCAGCGTTTCTCCTCATTTTGGTGAAGATGGCATTCACTTTTCAGAGCTGTGTGTTTTACCATCTAGATTTTAGGACTGTTTTCCCCTAGTTCTGGTGAAGAACTTCACTGGCGTTCAGTGGGGATTGCATTTGAATCTGTAGGTCATCTTTAGTAATGCAGCCACTTTCACAGCATCTTTCTGGCCTCTCCACGAGCACAGAAGGTCTTCTGATGCCTTCTTCCATTTATTCAGCATCTTAAAGTTTTCACTGCAGGGATTTTTCACCTCCTTGGTTAGGTTTATTTGCAAGCAGTTTTTGAAGCTATTGTGAATGTTATTCTCAAAGTCATTTTAAAGCACAGAAAATTTTAACGAGTAGCAGAAACCTTGTTTGATTTAGTGGAGGTAGTGAGTAAATAACTCAATGTCTTTTT
The DNA here is from genome assembly GCA_964023405.1 of Apodemus agrarius. NCBI lineage: Eukaryota > Metazoa > Chordata > Mammalia > Rodentia > Muridae > Apodemus > Apodemus agrarius. The sequence continues at coordinate 69,324,499 of OZ030021.1, read as the reverse complement.
AAAAAGAAAATTCCTCCGGCATTCCGATCTTTGCCGTTTTTTTATACATACACAAAAATAAGGTAAGACACCCAGACATGCACCGTTCAACTTGAGTGGGCCTTGGCGCTCTGGCAGTCACGGCTCATCGGTCTTCCGTCCATCAAAACCACAAAACATTTCTGTTGTCATTGCTTTTTGTCACATTAATATCCTTTATCTGCACATGTGAAGTGATGATTTATAGTAATTAAGACTCGGGACAAGTTTTGAACCAAACCGCAGGCAGTAGAAGAGATTGAGGACGAGAAGCATCACCTGTACCTGTGAGAGGCAGCCTTGTGCAAATGAAAGATTTAAGCCTCTGAAGAGGATAAACTGCCATCTTTGACATTGCTACCCCTTCCCCCATCTGCCAAACTGTCTCTGTTAAAGTTAAGCTCTTCTATAGCACTCAGATCAATTGGTATGCTAGATTTTTATCCGTTTTCATCTGCTATATTTCTCTTTGGCCATTAATTCTGACTTTCAAATGTAGAATCCATGCTCATTAATGACAGAGGGTCTGGAAGAGTGAGCAGAAACTTCTTTCAGGAGACTTCCAAGATGGCAGAAGGGAGAAGATAAGACAAATACCCCTAGAACCAAAGACTAGCACAGTTGACTTAGAGCCTTCACACTTGATCACAATTGCTCAGAAGAGGAAATTCTAGAATCTTAAACTAAATACATAGCTTAAGTTGAAACACAAGTATTGACATTGTTTTTGGATGACTCCATTGTACATGAGGAGAACAGTGACCATCATGATGGCTCAGACCCATACACTGCGATCTGCACACTAAGAATTTCCCAGCTGTGATCCTTACGACTCTGGCCACCTTTGGGAGCCGATGCAGACAGCCCAACCGTGAGTCAGAGCCTTTCAGTTTCAAAGTTCTTTCCTCAAGTATTCATAAAAATGCAGCTGGGGCAAATGGGCTGAAACCTCCTGAACCTCAAAGGGTCTGGCAATTTATCATTCAACAAGGCTTTCCTCCAACTCAATTCAGCTGTTTTCTCTTTGTCCATAATAGAGTGTTTAGGGCGGCTTGTGGTTTTAGGTTATCTCCTTCCTCTGCCAAATTATACTCCCAAATGCATCAATATCTTCCGGGGAATCATAGCCATTGACAGAAGAAATTATTTGCCTTCTTGGGGGATCACACAGAGTGGTCTAAAATGGAGAGGTATTTTTATTAGATATACAGTCAAACTGTATGGTTTATGGTTGGTGGTTACATAATGCAACAGAGCTAGTGACTGTTTCCAAGACGATGTCTGTTGATCTCAGGACAGTAGGACAGAGGCAATACAGCAACGGGGCATACTGCAAGAAGGGACTAAAAGACATTTTTAGGAACATTACCTTGAAATCCAAAGATTATTGTAGTGCCACTTACTTCACAATGACAATATAACATATCTTTTAGGACATAAACATATGTTCTAGAATTTGGCTTGAGAAAAATATGGAGTCAGTAAATTACATTCACTTCATCTAGGGATCTTCAATGAAGGTTCAGTGAATTTGATCCTGCTCTAGGCAGAGTGAAATGTTTGTAGGGCAGGAGTTCCTGCCATCATGTAGTATATGTAGCCCATAATATATGAGCATTTAACATACCTCATGAGAATAACACATGGGTGATTACACATTTTCTTGCCAATACTATCTTGATTCAGTTTATTGATTTAAAAAGTGTGTATCAGGTACCAGGCACTGAGCTACATCTTAAAACTACCCAACACCCACAGTTATTACTGATAATACTTGAAATAGTGGATTCTCAGAATAAAGCATCTCTGAGATTGGCTGACCCTGATCATAAACTGAGAAGTATATATAGTTTATTGAACCTAGTGATATACGATACACCACAAAGATATCTAAAGTTCTAATACTGTTATCATTTCATCTTATGAACACTCACAATTTAAGGTAAATGTAGTGGTTTCAATCTTTTTGGCTCATATGGAGTGATACTGTTAGAACGTATAGCCTTGTTAGAGGAAGTATGTTCCTGTGGGGATAGGCCTTGAAGCTCTGCCCAGTGCTGAAGAGTCAGTCTTCTGGCTGCCCTCCAATCAAGACGTCAGAATTCTCAGCTCCCTCCCCAGCACCCTGTCTTCCTGGATGCTGCCATGCTCTGGTCTTGATAATAGACTGAACCTCTGAACCAGTAACCCAGCCCCAATAAAATACTGTCCTTTATAAAAGTTGCCTTGATCATAGTGACTCTTCACAGCAATGGAAACCCTAGCTAATAAGACAGTAAAGATACTATTTCTAGTTAGCAGGATGTCCTAGTCTTTAAAGCCTGCCTTGATTTTCTGTCTGAGTTCTGGTCACCAGTGCGTTGTTTGTTCCAGGATTTGGTTGTCATCCGTGACATAACAGTAGCACTAACATAGAAAATGGAATCGTGGTTGTTGTCTCTATTTGTCAGTGTGAGTCTGCATATTAGCAATCCTCAGAACCATGGCATTCTGTTCTCCCTATTAAATGAGAATTGTTCATTCCTCTTCAGTTGAGGTCATTGAGGATACCAGTTAATACTGCTGGTGGCCAAGGAGAGATCTGTTCTGCCCCATATCTTACTCTTGTTTCCTTAACTTCTGGCAACTGTTGACACTTAGTACCAGCTTCTGTATGTCTGCAACTCTGTCTGAAGAATGAGAACAGGGAATAAGGTCTATAAGCCTTAGACATCAGGTCACTAACGTTATTCCCTTCCTCAAGTCTTTCTTGGTCATTAAGGTCAGCACTCCAACAAACACCTTTTGTTTGCCTATTTTAAATGATGTGTCATCTTTAGAAAAGTTTGCCTTGATCTTTCTTTTCTTTTATACAGAAATGACTTAAAACAAATCCAGAGCAACAATGAAAAGTACTCAACATCTCTGCATGCTAGCGGCAGAGTTAGTTCTCAGTAACTCACTTTCCCAACCTGGGGCTCTACCCACCGCAGAGCTGTGACCACGACCAAACCTGCTAACTGAAGAGTCTTGTTCTGCCCTTCCCCGCCTATCTTCCCCCACCAGGTGTTCCCCTTCTGAGTCTGTGTACAAGGACGTGCACAAAACTCTAAGCCAGTAAACACAGTTTGTAATGTAGATCCGTAGGTATTTAAGTAGGTTTCTAGAGACATAAGTAATATAAAAATCAAGCTGGGCATGGTGGCAAAAGCCACCTGGATATTCAGGAAGCTGAGAAAGAAGAATTTTAAGTTCAAGACCTGCCTGGTCAACTTAATGAGACCCTGTTTCAAAATGTAAAAATGTAAAAATGACTGTAGACAGAGCATAGAGAAATTGTCAGGCATGTGTAAAGCTCTAGGTTCAATCTTTAGCATGGCTAACCAAAAAAAAAATGTATTTTAGAGAAAAAAATTGATTAAAATATGCCATGTAAGACTTGGCAAATATATCCATCCCTCAGCTCCTCACTACAATCAAAACAGTGAGCGCTTTGACCTCTCCCAAAGGTTGCCTGTGCTCCTCCTTGGTAGTGCCACTTCCCCACTGTCTCATTCTTACCCAGAGACCTGCTAAGCCAGAGGATCCGCTGTCTACTTTCTGCCATGTGGATGGTTTTGAACTCTTGAGAGCAGAGTTTGATACAAAAAGAATCACCCAGTATGGTTCCTCTTCCCTGTGTTTTCCTCTCCTCTTCCTTCCTTCTTCTGTTTCTCCTTTTTTTTTTCTATTTTCTTTATCTTATCACAGTTATCTTTATCACAGTTATTTGGAGATTTTCCTAAGTTGTGTGTATAAATAAAATGTCCTTCTCGGTGATACAACATTGGAGGTAAGGGCCACAGAGACGACACTAGACAAATACTACTACATTCAAAACAAAATTAATGTCAAGCATTTCACATTTTCTGGAAGTGATGTTTCATGTCACTCATCTAAATCAGTAGAGTAACTATCAAAAAAAAAAGTCCCCATATTGAAGAAAAGACCAACTTGTGAAGATTTTCTTGATTTTCTCTATTTTTTCTTCTTTTTCTTCGTTATATTCTTTATTTACATTTCAAATGATTTCCCCTTTCATGCATCTCCCCTCCCCTATTTTCTCTATTTAAGAAAACTTGGAAACAGATATTTCTTCCAAGCTCACTAGAACAGTTTTCACTTTGGAGCCCACAGAAGGTACCTCTAGAACTTGACTGGCCACAGTCTCTCCCTAGAATTCTGAGTAGCCAAGGTTTTGCTGTGCTTTTCTCCTGTGGTTGCCTTTCATACCCAGGATGGGAGGAACCTTTCTTTCACTCACTAGATAAAAAGAGGAAGGTGCTGGGGTCTTTCTGTTTCCCAAGCCAGAACAGGTAGATGAGGCTCTGGGCTTTCCTAGCATCTTTGCAAGCTTAATGGGGCGATAATGAGGAGAAAATGGCTTAATCTGTGTTTTGGCTTCCTTCTTGCCAAGCTGGTTGGAATGAGGGAGGTTGTAACTTTAGAAGACCTAGTCATAAAACAGGTTTTTAACCTGGTTGTGTTTTTGGCAAAGGTAAAGAGAACCTGAAGGAGTTAAGTGCCTGCCAGCATTCATTCTGAAAATGCAGCAATTAATTTAAAAAGTGGGGGACAGCAAAGGAGATAAACATGCACCACCTGGACAGAACTGCTGTACTGCCATGTGCTTAAGGAAAACAGCATTCAAAGATGGGAATCCAAAAGAAACAAAAAAGATGTTTGAACTGGGAAAATATTCTCTGGACAGTGGCCGAGCAGAATATAGAAGGTGAGTTGAGCGAGCTGGAAAAAAAAGGAGTTTTCCAGGGCAAGCAGCAGGGACCCTTATTAACATCAGCCTGTCATGGTTAATAATCCTGTGCTGGGCAGGAGGCTGGGCCAGATAATCTCCAAGGGCCCTTTCTCACTCCGAGAGTCCAAGATGCTGATATTTATAGCTCAATATTCAGAACCTATAAATTGACTGCTCTCCAAAGGTGTGCCTTGTAATGTCTCTTTCATTTCACCAGTTTTCCCTCCGGATCTTGCCTCCTTCCCTCCGTTACCTCCTTGCCAATAGAGCGGGAAGAGTACATTCATAGACTGTGGAGCAACATCTGGAGGATGCGTGTTGGCCTCCAGCCCTAGACAGATGTTCTGGGACTGTTCCTTTGGCCCCATATTTCACATGGAAATGTAACAATAAGTGTCTATGATGGCTCCCAGTATCCTCACCAGCACATCTAAATCCACTGCTTGGAATTCAGCATCCTCCATCAGATGGCCTCCACTTGCTATGTATACACTCCAAATGTAGGAAGGCTCAAGGGTGAGGTTGCTAAGTACGTTGATCGGCTGCCAAGCATCGACTGAGCCAGTTATAACCGGGTTCCAAGGAAAGCGGACAGTACCTCAACATCAAGAACTGTACAGCCCAGATTAGTTTTAAAAGATTACATTATAAAACTATCCATGTGAAGGAGTAAAACAGTAAGCCACCTGCAGTCAGTGGAGCTGCATGCTAGGTTGTATGCAATCAGCTTTATGTAGTGTAGTTCAGAACAGAAACCCGGACAGAAGAACAAGAGGAATCAAGAGGACCTTCATCCGCAAGAAGCACTTGGTAAAAGTCCTGAATTGAGATGAGCTCTTCAAGAAGCAATATGGGGAGTGACAAGAGATGAGGAGAAGTGGAGTTGTTTGCAAACTGACCCATTCCAATTATTTAGTTTTTTTTTTTTTTTTGGTAGATCCAAAGTCAGAGAAAAATAAGTTGGCAGATCTGATTTCCAAATTATAACTTCCCAGGTGGCCAGGTTTCCATTCCTTGGTGCACATACATTTATTGTCAGGCAGGTATGAGGAAAAACCACACAAAATGTTAGGAACAAGAAGTCTTGGCTCATGTTCTTGAAGGAAAGTATGCTCTGAAGCAAAAGCAGTAACAGTCTCATGGCAAAATTTGAGAAGTCTACCATAGATTAAGACATGGGACCCACTTAGGTTAACTCTAAGGACATTGTTCTGAGGCAAATAGTATCTCACTAGATCCTTAGAACTGATTTCACTGTCTGTGCTGCACTGCAAGCCAATCCACACATACAGCCAATCTGGGTCATATAGTTCTCAATGCAGAGAATAAAATCATTTACCTTCATCATCCGCCTTACTATTTATTGCAGATTCTGCCCCCCCCCCAAATATAGGCTTCAAGGATTGGTATAGAGGGGAATGCCATCCCTTAAACTGAGTAGACAATGCGATTGTTGCTTGTTTTTTAATATAAAACTTCAGACATCCCCCCACATTCATTGATTCACTGAACACACGTGAATTAAGTTTCTACAACCTTGAAGGTCTGTTAGGAGCTGTGGGTCAACTATAAAGAAAAAAAAAATGGTGAAAGATAACATACAGCTGTTGTTGCTGATGTTTGCCTTTGCCAGTTCTATATCTGTCTCTATTTGCCAACTCTGTATTTTCCTACTCAGTATAATGTACGTGCGACCCACTTGTGGACATGTGCAGTGTGAGAAATTTGAGCTGCCAGTTCAGATTTCCAGGTACCTTAACAAGCAAGGACCAGCTCTTGTTGCCTATTGGGAAGAAGTATTTTCTTCATCTTCTACTCTTTGATACATTTTGTTGGTGAGCTCATTCTGTAAAATAGCCTTATGTAGAAGTTAAAAGGTTATCTAATACTTTTAAGGCATAAAGGCTATTTTTTTTTGTCTTCCAAAGAAAATAGCTGTTATGCTGCGTTCATTCAGGCTGGAAATATACTGCTTTTGCAAGAGTTCAAGGTTAATGAATTAACAATATATGTTCAATTACATGTTTAAACTGAAACACACATAAAACACTGTTCTCTATTGATTAGTTAATGACAATACGACCAGAGGCTTGCAAAAAACTAACAATATATTTCTCTCGGAAGCAACGGTTCCTTGTTCACTAGTTTAGACTCCATAGCAATGTTATAGAACACAGCTGCTATGAGCAAGGCGACTCAACTCTGCTAACTAAAGTATCTATACAAACAGAACACATCTATGAAGAGTCACTGGTACTATGAAGTTAGGGAGATTGCGTGTGCTTCTATTGAACGGAGAGATATGGAAATGGTGTGCAAATAGAGGAAGACTTCTGGGAAGGAGAAGTAGCAGAGACTTCCCTGAAACAAGAGGCCAGTGTGTGCTGCTGGATGGAAAGTGAAGGTGGTCGTAGTGTGATGTCAAGGCCAGAGCTGTGAACAGGGGACCAGTTTACACCAAGTCCAAGCATTTTAACTGAGATAAGATAGACAAGCCGGAACTAAATTGTGTGGAGTTATTTGGGCTGAAATGTGGAATGTATGTTTGAGAGAAGCAGAGTAGATGCTGGGAGTCCTAGAAAAATAAATGAATGCAGTATTCTACAGAAAAGGAAAGATGATGCATATGAATGCCAGAATCTGGCTGGGTAGGACGGAGAGTCTCAGTAATTAAAAATAGACAAAAGGGGAAAACTGGCCAGTCTCAGTCATGAACTGTATGTGAAGAAACAGTCACGGACTGGACCTCATCCCAGTAACCCAAGACTTGGTGAAATGCAAGCTTCATTTCTGGAGAACAACTAAGATGCCTAAACTATCTCCTGGATATAAAATAATTCTGGAGCAAGAAACTTCTAACCTATACATTGATTAAACTGGGCCTTGGGTCAATCTTCATTGTCGCCTAAATTACAAGCTCGGGATTATTGTTCCTGTCCTGCCAGCCTGATGAGTTCCTGAGTCAGGAAGAACTGGGGGAAGGGGGAAATGGCACACAGATCCCAAACCTGAGCTGGGTCACAGGCTGACATTACTCTTCCGACCCAAGTTAATGCTCTTAGCTATCTCCCTTTGGGCTTACTGAAAACTTTTGATTCACTGTGTGTGTTTGTTTGTTTTTGCTTTGTTTTGTTTTGAGAGACGTTCTGTCCCAGCAGCAAGGGGAGCTTTCATAGCTTCCTACATTCTCTGAGTTACTTCATGTCAGCCCCCCTCAGGCTCTAAGAACCCACATTTGACATAAACTACAGCACAGGTCAAGGTTTTTGCCTATTGATGTGTTGGCTTGTGTTGTCTGCAGGTAGATGCCAGGGGCCACCATGCAGCCGGGATGGAGGTGGCCACCAATGGAAAGCTCTGGGATAAAGCCATTTCCTCCTGTGCCTTCTCGCTGCACCTGACCCCTGTGACCATGTGGCGATGCTGTGACGCCCAGGGAACAGGGCAGGCCCTATGACTGGGCATCCCTGCCATCCAATGAAAAGCTTTTACTCTCTCTCCTTTTTTATCTTGCCTTGGTAATTGGATTCCTACTTTCTCAATTTTCCTGGAAGATAAGAGGAGGCGGGAGAGTGGTGTGTATCTGATAAAAATTTAAATGCTTTGATTTAATTTCTGCTGAAGGAATTCTCTCCTGCCTTTAGGAGGCCTTTGAAAGGGTCCCAAGTCCATGACCCAGTCCTATTGTGTCCCTGTGGTTCCTTTTGGGTAATCAAAAGTCCTTAGAAATGAGTTCATAAAAACTGAAGTTACAAACACACGAAGGATCCATGCACATGTACAATTTGTACATTGATGACAAGAGTAGATTTTTGTGTGACAGTAATATCTAACTCTAAGAGACCTTTGGCCTCCTGTAACTATGTAGCCCCTAGGGTAAGCAAACTTTCATGGTTAAATTTCTGTGTGAGAAAAACCTGTGACTTGCTGGACCAGTAAGCTCTATAAGCTATAACACTCTACTTTTTGTTTTAAGATGAAAAAAGCCAAAAAAAAAAAAAAAAAAAAAAAAAGCGAAAAACCTTTAAGGAGTTCTCTGGCCAAAATGTGTTATGACCATTGACATTATTATAGTATCATTCTTTGCTCCAAAGTCCCTGATATTTAATAGACCATTTATTAAATAAATATATGCACAGAGATCAATTCATTGGGAGATTATTCCCATGCATTCCAACATCAATCTCCAATAGTAAGTGTTCAATTAAAATAAATTCTAGCACTAACCACAGAAAATTCTAAAAGACCCCAGAAGCTAAGGACTCAGTCCTATGAAACTCCCTTACTTTCTGTGGCATCCTTAAGTCCCAGGGAGTACACACATATTTCTACATAATTGGCTATTAATTCAGGACTGTATCCTAAAATTCAATAGTTTACCAAACCAATGAGCAGAATGCAGAAAAGAGCTTTTCAAATACTAACTCATATAAAAGATACAATGAACAGCTATGCTAAGAGATAAGATGAGGCCTAGAGTCATCTGGGCAGTAGATGCTTTGACACAAAAAGGAAAAGATACAAACTCCCCAATGTGTGTCAAAACCTAGAGCCAGGAAGTCATTTTGCTGTGTGACAAACTGAGAAGGATAAATGGAGAAATTTGTGTGAACAAAAAGCAAACAGATACAATAAAAGTAGTTGCAAAGCCAATAGATACAATAAAATTAGTTCATCGCAGTCCATACACTGAGGGTAGCACTGGTTTTTGTCATTACTCCTTCATTTTAAAATGCATTGATAAAAAATGTATGCCAGGACTTCAACAAGTGTTAGGCAAAGAGATTTTAGATAAGATAGAATCCTTTAAGAATGATGCTAGGGAACCCAGTGGACTTGTGTTGAGCACAAAAACCTGGTCAGATCTTGCCCACTGTGTCCTAATAAAGACTCTACACAGAACCTCAGCCCAGGCTTTCCTCATTCCTTATTACCCTGTTTTTTTCTAGTTCTCATGAAAACCTTTCTCGGCAGCCATTTATTCTGGATCTAACCGATCAACTTGTTCCATGTGGATCGGCTGGTTCGTTTACACTGCTCCATAACTCTATTATAGTTTGCCCAATCTCCTTTACTAGATCTGTGAATTATTTCCTGTTTTATATTATGCTCTGGTTCATATGCATGTCCTTTTGACCTCCTTGGTGCTATTATAGGAGAAATATTTATAAGAAGAATTGCAGAATAGGGATTGTGCATCTTCAACTTTACTAGAAAGTACCAAGCGTCTCTTCAAAGTGAGAGAAGGACCAATTTATATTCCCATTAATAGGAAGTGAGTTGTTGTCACTCGGGGCCCTTGCCAGTACTTAGAATTGCCAAAGTTTGCAATTTTACCAATGTCATGGGTGAAAAAAATGTATCTAGCTCTAGTTTGATTTGCATTTTTCTGAGAACAAACTCTGACTTTCAGTTACATCTTTTGATTTGCATTTTCTCTTCTGTAAATTGTCAATTCAAATAAGTTTACCATTATTGGAAACTCTTATCTACCTTAACACATGGTACCATTTTCTTTGGAAAAATTATTTTTTGCTTTCCATGATGGAGTCTTTATCCATGGAGCCAATATCAGTTCATGTCAGTAGTATAAATTGGAGATTCAACATCTGATGTTTACTACTGTCTTCACATTGAGAATGAAACAATTCATTTTTCCCCTATAAATCTGTAAGACCATATTTTCAAGATTGCAGAAAAGGCTTTTGACTCTCTAACACATACTCTGCATTTCTTGGATCCTTTGCTAATATCATGTAGCCATCTACGGTTCTAACCATGTTTTTGCAAGATGGCTTTATTTAGGGGAGTTGTATCAACCAGGTTTCTGTTGATACAACCTAACACCTGAGGCAATTAACTTATAAGAAGTTTATTTGTCTAATAGTTCTAGAGTTCTAAGAGCAAATGGACATATTCCCCAAGTCTCTGATCAAAGGTCCAGATAACACTTATGGGGAGTGTTTGGTAGAGCAAACTGTTCTTCTCATAGCAGAGGCAAAGAAAGGAGGAACGGGCAGGTCCTATGATCCCTTTCAAAGGCTCACTGATACTAACTTAGGAATCTGCCACAGTCTGTTTTCTAAAGACCCCACCATTTTTCAATCGACTTTTGACCTTTATCACCTGGGTTTTATCCCTTGCAGAATTTGGTAACAGTTGACAAGACTGCTAATGTTAGAGCTTTGACAAGCTTCAGAACACCCCTGACCACCTATGTTATTGATGAGCCTTCTGTTGACCCAGGATGTACAGTACAATCCAGGCTTGCTTGGAATGGTTTATAACAGGCTTTCTACATATTCTACTCAATTTCTCTATGCTTGTTTTGATTTCTTGTTCTTAAAGGACCATACCATTTCCTGTCAATTTGGACATAACAGATTATATTTGGAAGGACTGTCAGTTCACTAAAAAGCTTTAGCTGATCAAAGCCACATGACTGAGACTAGGATTATATCAAGTGAAGGAAGGATTACATAATGGTGGAATGAATAGAGGTACCAAAAGGAAGATTGTTTTTCTGGACAGATAGATACATGCAAAATTTGCAGCCTACCAAAAGTATCATGTTGGATCCACTTCATATAGAAATGTATTCTGTTTCTTCTTCTTTTCCATGTGGTGTATGTATATGTATGTATATATCTATGTATGTGTGTATGTACATATGTGCACATGCCTAATTAAACAGAGAAACAAAATTCACAGGCCAATGAAGCCTGCTCTTCCATCTCTCCTCTTTCCTCTATGTCCTCATCTTGATCTAGGAAATTGCTTATGGCCATGCTCCCCATCTATTTATCCTACCGGACAGATGGCTTCTTGTGCCTGGTATAGGTTTTGCTCTCTAGAGTAGGTGTACATGCATGCAGAAGTCAGAGGCTGACATCAGAAATAGTCCTTCATTGTTCTACAACTCACATATTGGGGAAGGGTCTCTCATTTGAAGCCACGGCTCACAAATACAGCTCTAGTGAGCCAGGATGCTCAGGGGATCCATTACCTCTGATTTCTCAGGGCTAGAATTAAAGGCAGGCCACAGCACTTACCCATTATGTACATGCATTCTCCCTAGAGAACGAAACCATGGACATCATGTCCAGGAAGCACTTTTAACTGCTAAGCCATCTACTTAGCCCAGATTCTGCTGTTTAAGAAAGTTTTCTAGTAATTGTCTTTCTCAAGTTCCATGTTTGATTGGCTGGCCTCATTCCAACCTCTTCCTGTGAAGTAAATAGATATCAACAGGCCTCCTAGGCAGTGAACCAACATATCTACTCCAGAAAACAGAAAGGTCAAGCAAAACCAGGCATCAACAGTTGTCCATTGGTTAGAGTATGCATTTCAAGTTTGTCACGTGGTAAAGGCAATGTGGTGATTATGGGAAACATGCAAATATGTCATCCATGCTGGTCACACAGCTCTTGTTGCCTGGGCATTCTCCAAATGATTGTCTTCAAATTTCCTGAGATGCTGCAACCTCTAGATTATAAAAAAATTGAAAGACAAAAAGTAGAACATCTAGGAAGATTAGGAGAACTAACTAAACATGGATTAGCTAAAGGAAAAGGCAGTGGAATCGAAAGTCAATTCTGGATAGGTTATGTGTCCAGGTCATTGACAAAAGGCAACAGTTAAATGCATCAACAATGGGATTGCTTGACATAATATGTCATCAAATGAATTAATAGTGGCAAATTTTTACCAAGCAAACACTATAGCCTAACCAAATTTACACACACACACACACACACACACACACACACACACACCACCTTAAGACCAAAGCAAATATGCTATTAGAGATTATTACAGTGCTCACTGCTAAGTATACTGAGGTGGTAAGGGCACCGAACAGAGTCTGGGGGGAAAAAATGACAAAGCAGTAAGGAACAGAAATGAAGAGTTCCTTGTCACCTAAGGTGACCAAAAAGAGCCAGCAAAATTTGTGAGATGTGGATTTAGAGTATTTTCTCTAAGGAAATAAATGTCACTTTAAACCAACCTGGATGAAGCCCCAAAAACCACAGCATGTCTCCAAGTACACTAAATAGTTGCTACTTCTGATTTCTCTAACTCCCAAGAACACTCTCATGACTTTCATAGACATGATTAACCAATAAGTGCACGCTCAGCTCAAGGTTACAGGGATGAACATTCATCCACTGAGAGGAATTTTCAGGGACGAGGTCCATTCTGTCTCCCAATAGGAGTGCTGGTAGAGCCCATGTGCCTGAGACTCAGGAAGCTCTGCTCAGTACCCAACATCTGTACAGCGATCAATAGCGTAAGCTTGAGGGGTGCATGGCTGCACTGGTTTATGTGATGGATCACACATTAGGTACCTAATTGATGGGGCTTCTCGGGATGTGGTAATGTGGCTGGCGCACACCACTTTCTTATTACTAGGCTTAATGGTTCATCTTTTGATTTCTGCCTTACTCCAGCACAACTGTTATTTAAATAAGACCATATTAGGAGATTTATTTATTATGAGAGGAAGATTTAGCCTGGAAAGAACACATCTGCGAAAATCCAGTGGCTTGCATGTCAGAGGCACCATAACAAAGGAGACAATGGCAATACTTTTTACTGTTCAGATCAATACAATTATAGGATGGGAGAAAGCAAAAGCAAAATATAAATTTCACACCCAGTGACCTAGTAATTTGTCAGTCATTTTCTGTATTAAAGCTAATGTATCCTCTGGGATTAGGGCCGAGGATAGCAGAGAAATCTCCAAGCTCCTGGCCTGGTCATGCTCCTGACTCCACATTGTATTTCCTGTCTCCTCTCTCCCGCTTGATCTTTTCTGCTGTGTTTAATTGTCTGTGTTCTTGTGCTATTCTGATGATAAAGCTCTTTGGTCATTTATTCTGATACCGATTGTTCAAGCAGGCGTAATCGTTTTCCTCTCAGCTGTACGTGCATTAACTGGAAGAAAGGGGCTACTACGGGAATGTGGAAAGATTTGAAGGTCAGTTTAACTTTAACACTGTTTGAGAGAGAAAGAAAAAAATAGGACATTCCATCCTTCCTGTGGCCCAAGTGGTTTCCTTTTAACCCATGCTAGTCCTTTTATGTCCACCTAGTCACCCTAAATTCTGCAAATACCTGCCATATTTCCAGATAACTGTTGAGTTTTAAAAGCACTTGAAAGAGGAAAATGGTAGTTCCATCCATCTCGAGAGTCTAGAATCTAGAAGAGGAAATAATTTACACATGAAAGAGAGAAGCAGGAAGGACATTGTAGGGTTGGAATGGCTGGCAGTGAGAAGGGGATTCAGTAGAGTGAGTGGGCATACTGGGAGGATTTGGAGAACCTGAGTGGGAGCAAACACAGGATCACAGGGGACAAGAACACATCCCACTCTGCTGAACAGAGCCATCTGTCAACAAGGTGTTAGTTATCCCCAAGGAGTTCATGGATACGGCTGTGTAGGGAAGTTACCTCCTCGACGGGGACTAAGGCCGGTTCAGTCAAGCCCTATATTCTCTGATGAGACAAATGTGTTCTTTAGGGTTCTGCAAAAGATGCACATTCTGAGTGTTTCAGTCACCAGAGACAATTTTCAAAGACAGAACAAAACAGATGCAAGTCTTGAGTCTGGTGGCAAAGGCCTGTGAGAAAGATTACAAATTCCAGGCTGTCTGAGATACACAGCGTGTTCAAGGCCAGCCTAGGCAACTTAGGTATTTTATTATCTCAAAATAATAAAAAATAAGTGTAAGCGACTAGTGATATAGTTTGCCTATTATGTATAAATCCCAGAGTTCAATCTTCAGTAACAATTAGAGTGAATGAGAGTGACAAGAACAAGATGGGGGCGGGGTGCGTGCAGAGGAAGGGGGAGAAGGGGGAGGGGGAGAGAGAGAGAGAGAGAGAGAGAGAGAGAGAGAGAGAGAGAGAGAGGCAGAACTAAATTTACAGGGAAGGAGGCCTTAGAAAAAGAACCACATACAAGCAGTGCCACCTACATATACATTGTCTTTTTCTAGGTAGAGAGAAAATGGTTCATGGCTTGTTCATATACACACACCAACAAGAAAGAAGAGTAACAAAGCAGGCCAAACCAGCCTCCATGCCTTTATTGTCTCTTTTCCTCTCATTCTTTTCTTCTAGCTTTCACTATGACTTATTGGGAACATGGTCCTGGAAATAGGAAGGTGTAAAGATAGGTGTAGTTCCTCCTTTACATGATTTAGTCTCTACTGGAGAAGACAAACAATGGCCAGCTAATGTTACAAATGCATATTTATGGATGATATCAAAATGAAATAAATATAATCAAAGAAATTGATTAGAACAACACTCAGAAGGCCGGGAGTTCGTAGCCAGCATAGGCTACAGACTGAGACTTTGTCTCAAAACATCAGAAAGAATAATTCCAGATTCAAGTCGGTAGAGCAAGAGCAGGCTGCCACGAGCAGGTTGATCTGGTATGTAAGGTTAGTAAACGGTGCTGAGGTGAACAGCGGCATCACAGTCACGGAGGAGAGAGGAAATACCAAATAGTATTCGTGGAAAGGAAACCACATGTGCAAAAGGAAGAGGAATGCTCCCATAGGCCAAAACCTGAAGGGAAATTCTCAGGCATACATTCCAGATGATGAAACCAGCTGAAGCAAGCACGTGACTATGATCAGGGATGCAGGAAAGAATTGGGGATAAACTGGTCAACTTGACAAACTTGGGAGCCCGGGAGCTTGTAGGTACTACAATCCTAATCCTGTGCAATTCTTTGAAAAGATAGACAGATCGATATTTTTTCGTGTAGGTCAATAATATAACAGAAAATATTTATGACTTGTCTATGTTAACTAGTATAGCATAATTCTCCTGCAAGCCCAGGCAGAACATTAACATTAAAATTTCAATCATCTCTTAATTAGAAAACAATGAATTATCCCTAGAGGCTTATGCCATATATGGGTTTCCTCTCCCCCCTACCCCCCACCATGTGTGTGTGTGTGTGTGTGTGTGTGTGCGCGCGCACGTGCGTGCATGTGCTGTTGTATGTAGAAGTCAGAGGGTGCCATTCCTTAAGTACTATCTACCTTTTTGGAGGAAAGATATCCTACTAGCTTAGAGCTTGCCAGGAAAGTTAAGCTAGCTTGCCAGCAAGTCTCAGGAATCTCCTTATTCCTGCTTCATCAGCTCTCTCTCGGACTTTAAGGGTATGCTGCTATACGTGGTGTTTGTGTGACATGGGGATGGATCTTGGATGAATACAAGACAAGCACTTTAAGCCATCATCTCAACCCTCTAACAGGCTATTAAGGATTGAAAAGAGAATGCACATTAGGTAGAGAAGACTCTTGGGACTGGATACCAATGTGATGGATGCATTTATGAAAACATGAGGGCAGCAAGCATGCACAAAGGCTCTGACTAGGCATTTTCTTGCAACCTTGCAATACAAAATATAGGTCTCTGGATTATCCACTTCTTTATGATAGTCTACTCATGACCACTTTAAGCTTGATTTACTCTGAACTCTTACAGATATGTATTAAATAGACTAAATGAGTTACTAATGGACTTTTCCTTTCTGAGATTAAAAGATTTTTTAACAAGATGATCAGGGGCTCTTCCAAAAATGGTAAAATGACAGAGATGATAAGAAGTATTTATGCCCAGCTGGTCATTTTCTATTATAAGAAGCAAAATTCTTAGTTTCCTGCTTAAAATACCAAAGGTAGCTGAGGCAATTTTAGAGATGGGCTAGAGCTGAGGTAAGCTATAAAACAAATAACTAATTGTTCTCTTTAACATCAATGCTGAGTAAATATGAAGACAAATTATCCGTGCCATAGCCAATAGAAGTTGCTGGTTGGTGCTTATCTAAGCTATTGATGTTTCCTGAATGACCAGTACAACTTGTTTGCATTCTATTTACCAAATCAATAGGCTTCATGGGTTCTCAGTGAATCAATCACCAAAGCTTCTAAACACTGGGATCAGGCTGATTTCTCAGGAACCTTGAGAAATAGAGCTGGGATACGTAGGCGTCTGGGCTATTTCTGGTACCAATTTGGGTATGATTCATCCCCCAATCATTATTTCAAGATATCGTGAGTGATATCTAGCATGAGACTGATGCTAGAATTATGGGGATTCATGTCATATGGGGGAGCATGTCACAGATGTTCTCACTCATAGATCCCAGTTGATTAACACAGATAAATATGCAGGCATGACCTAGGATCCCAGTAGGGAGCTCTGAGCACTGTCTGGTAGAGCCAATAGCTTGTCACCCAGTTAAGTGGCTAGGTCAGATTTTCAATATTTTCACGAATTCTTTGCTCTGAGAAAAGAATATTTTCACATGAATGACCACAAAAGCTAAAATAAAGAAGGCAGGAAAGTTTTTAGAATTTCAGGCCAACCCTCACTCTCCACGTGCCCCACTGGATCCACTGTTTCACAGAGTAGCTCAACCTCCAAATTATCTCTGGTTTCCTGGTATTAAAATTCTGAAGAGATCTTAGCTGTGTGCAGTGGGGGAAACTATGAAATTTCCCTTAAGTGTATTAGTTATGGGTAAGTCCATGCTGCTTTTTAGGAAGTGTGATGCCGTAAATAGAATGTGTATTGGGGAATGATAAGATCATGGAAGAAAAGAACACATTTCTGTGTTGGAATGCAGAAAGATACTCATGTGCTTTCATTTTAATCTCTTTGGGTCCTGTAGTGGACTTACCAGTGATCCTGATTGGGTTCGGTTGTTGGAAAACAGAAATAGTTGGCTTACAACCCGAAGGAGCAAGAGTGGAGGAGACTCGAAGACATAATTTCTAGCCAGACTAAAGAGAAGGAGCTCTTGGAGAGAGCCAGGAAAACTAGAAGCAAAGCAAAGACCAGAACATGGAGATGATGACAAACCTAGGGCAGGAGTTTGGTGGCAATCCTGGCTTGGTTTTGAACACATGAAGGGCTTGTGACAGCTTTGATGGAAGTTTGATGGAGACTTTGTGAACATGCCAGATTTCACCCACTGTCCCCAACCGGATCCCCACCGAGTGAGCAGTGACCTTTGTTTCCACAAACGGGAAGAATAGATACTGGGGAGCCCTAAGCCAGTCTTCACCTTCTCTAAATCTCAATTATAAATCCACACAATAGTAATAATGATCCTGATAGATTTTCAAATTTGCATAGAGACTAAATGAAATCACAGACACAGTATATCCACAGGGTGCTGTGATCACTGTAATTATTATATTTTCAATGTTCATTAGTGGTTACAAAGAAAATCCCAGTGAACAGAATTTCATCTTAATAGAATTCCCGCAAGTTGTGATCCTCCTTAGAGACCCCAAGGAAGGAACCTGTCTCATCAGCCTAGACAACAGCAAACTGAAATTAGAGGATGTGAGGTCAGAAAGACCAAAGGTGTGAGAGTCCTCAAACCAGGGAACAGAAAGCTAGATACCTGTATGGTTTTACCAACAGGAAATAAACTAGTAAATTACAGTCCAAAGTCTAGAAACACAGATTGGTATACAGGTTCGGAGCAATAAGATGGCTCTCGACCCCACCTAGCTGTGACTAGAATTAGCCAGGGAAGTTTAACGAAATTATTGACCTGCCGAGTGAAAATCTGTAGCTAGTGTCTGGAGAAAATGTCTTTAAAAGCTCCACACCTGTATTTACTCTAAATGATTAGAGTAAATCCAGCCAGTCATGGGTAGATTTTTGTAAGGGACTGGACATTCAGGACCTATAATGAATCTTAAAACTTTCGGGGGGTGGGGGGAAATGCCTACTCAGATCCTTTAGGCATCCCAGTCACACTCAGGGTTTCAAAAACACATAACCAAGCAGGACTATGAGTCATTCTGTAGGTTACTGACATATGGTATGGTCAGCTAGCCACATCTGGAAATCAGAAATCCATACCAGGTATAGGAGGCCATCCACCATGTGGGATGACCCTGTAGTTGGGGAACATGAAGATGGACCTTTGTCAGGACATAGAGGAGAGAAGGGATGGAGGAGCAGGCTTCACTGGCCTACGGATTTATCTCTTTCTTTAGTTCGGCAGAGAAGGAGGAGCACTGCAGCGGTGAGCGCAGGGCTGAGGGACAGCACAGGTGGCTGAGGTACAGCCCTGAGATGAATAGGCGGACCTTGATGCGTTCCTTCCCATCCCCCGCTAACACAAGGCCTCAAGGTGTATATGAATTTTTTGTGTGCTATGCTATTAGGAAAGGCTAAGAAAACAGAGGTAGATTAGTGACGAAATCAGAAGTAAGACAAGGGGAAAATAAGGCTAATCCAGAATGTGAACATCTGGATCCTCCTCTGCAGCTGCAGTGGGAGGTGAAGCAAAGCCCAGGTCCTCCATAAGGAACACTCTCTCTTCTCTCTTCTCTGAGTCACAAGAGAGAGCTGTCAGAGACCATGGTGAAAATGCAGCTGCCAGACATTGATTAGAGGCAAGGACCCTGCTGCCCGTTACGAAAGTCCACTAAAAGCCCACACCTCTTTGACATTTACTAACCACAAGTGGCGAAAGGTTATTGCAGACACAGCAAAATTCCCGATTCACAGATGAGCAGGTAGGTGGCTTGTAATTCCCCAATCAAAGCATACCTTTCCCTTACGGAGGAAAAAAAAAACCCTCTGAAATAGACAGAGATAGAGGTTGGGTTGTTCTCTCTCCTGAAGCACCTAAAGGAGGGTTTCACTTGAAAAGGCTCCAAACCTTTGCCAGAAGCCGCGAGCTGCAGTGACTGTTACTGCTTCGCTTGGCCCGGAAGCAGCAGTCTGAGGCAGCGGTGCTTCCCACGCCCAGATCCCGTTTGTCACGTGATTTACCTCACGTCACATTCTCCAGTGTGTTTATGCGGCCAGTGATTCATGACACTTAGCCACCGGCCTCATCTCATCGTATCGTGATAGAAAACGCCCTACTATTCTACATGCCCGTCACTGGAGCTTTCCATGAGGACAAGCCCCACTGCTACTCACTGGCCCTGCAGGCCACTGGGACTGGCTCCTCATTCCGATAGTTTCTTCTTGGGGTAGATGAAACTCTGCAAAGTGGAAAAAAAATGACAGGTATCTCCAGAACCCAATAGACCACCAGAGGAATATAATAAAACCCTGTGCCATAAAGTTGACTTGGATCATTTTATGTATATAATATGTATAATATATAATGCTTAATCAAAATGTTACAGCACAGAGAAAAGAATGTGGACTTCTAACATTTCTAAATCTATGTCCTCAGACAAATTAATATATACCTGCAAAATGGAATCAAGAACTCCACCTCGTACCTAGTTGGGGGACAACCGGAGTGGGATCATGTCATATTTCACCATGTCTGGAACACACTGGGTTTCAGTCCTACACTTGCTCATAACTGTGGTGGGGTTTACTGTTCTGGCAGTGACTTCAACATCATTTCCAGGCAGTTGTTTATATGGCTCTAAAACCCAGGGATCTTCTGCACATGTAGGGCTGTCCTCATAGAGATATTTGAGCTGAAAGAAAGCATTTGGCTTAAGATCACCAGATAGGAGACGGAGGTCCAGACACACCCTGAAGGAGAGCCCTTTTACAGGGTTAGCGTGGCAAGGAACAGAGGCGGAGGATGAACTGAGAAGTAATGGGTCGAACAGAAGCAGTGAAAGCGACTCAAGCTTCTACCAGGTCTTCCAAAGCGGTTCCCAGACCAACAGCCTCCTC